>CAEFZX010019786.1:0-12136 GCA_903066825.1 Alfaro cultratus | reverse complement strand
CCAGAATTAGTGTTTTTCAACATATCTAAACTGTTTCAAGTAAATTATGGCTGAAAGTTGATGTGGTGCTGAAAATTAAAACATTGTCCATCTTGAGCTTCTTGAGCTGAGAAAAGGCGTTTTTGGGCTCGGACAACTAAAATATTATGAAACACAGGAATTAAACTTTGTTCCTGCTTCAAACAACCAGAATTTGTGTTTTTCAACATATCTAAACTGTTTCAAGCAAATTATGGCTGAAAGTTGATGTGGTGCTGAAAATTAAAACATTGTCCATTTTGAGCTGCTTGAGTTGAGAAAAAGCCTTTTATGTCAGGGTGTGTTTAGGTTGTAGCGATTCCCTCTCAAATGGACCGAACTCACCATCCGCGGCTATTGTTCCCACCTGGTCCATATAAGGTCTTGCACTCTTCTCGAGATCATACAGCTATCCTGAGTGACTGGGCACTATCTTGAGGAGTGCATGTGCAAATCGGTTGCCAGGATGGCGAACCTATTGAATTGTATGTGCTGTGTAGGATGTTGAGATCTGACAAGCAGATTTCGCTGAGTGCAATGTTCAGTTGAGCTGAGCTCAAACAGAACTATGAGTATTTTGTTATGGGCTGCATTGAAATTAAGAATGAGAGAGAGTGAGAAGAAGGGAGAGAGAGAGAGAGAGAGAGAGAGAGAGAGAGAGAGAGAGAGAGAGAGAGAGAGAGAGAGAGAGAGCGAGAGAGAGAGAGAGAGAGAGAGAGAGAGAGAGAGAGAGAGAGAGAGAGAGAGAGAGAGAGAGAGAGAGAGAGAGAGGAGCTTCACCCTCATCAGGATGAAGCAGGTCAACAAACAGCAGCAGCTGAAACTCAGGTCTTTAGCTGCTAAAACAGCTGCAGATTCAGATTTTCCAATAAAACATCAGCAGCAGAAAACAGGAGGAAGCTGGAACTGGTTACTTAGAAGCTAGCACGCTATCGCACAGCTAGCTGCTGCTGGAAGTTAGAAAAGCAGACGATATTGATCATCTGGTTGGTCTTGGCCTGAAGCTTAGCGACTGTGATAACGGCCGTTTGGCTAATAGTGAGAAAGTCTCCAGAACAGCCGTTGAGCTTCTTTGGAAACATCTGGAAAGTCAAAATCTCGTCAGTTCAGCCTGAAAGGCGTCAGGCGCTGAAACGTCAACCTGAGGTTTTAACCAGCAAACACCCACAGGCTCCACAAGTAGCCTTCACACAGCGGCCCAGGTGTGTGTGTGTTGCTGTGGCTGCGTGCTTCACAGGTTAGAAGTGTGACGGCCATCTTGGCCTCCAGGCAACGCAGCGACTCTTCATCTTCCTCACAGACCTGATGGCGCAGAGACAGCTAGATGCTAGCTAAACTCATTCTGCCTGTCTCTCTGCAGCACATTAGCACACACACACACACACACACACACACACACACACGCACACACACAAACAAACAAACTCTGACTAACAAGCTTGTTGATTCCTGATGACAAGACTGATGCGGCTCTTTGAGTTCGCCCTGCACTCAGAGCTGCGACCCGCCGCCCGCGGCAGCATCGCCGCCCCGGCAGCACCGCCGCCCGCGGCGGCCGTGCATCGCCGCCGCCGCGGGCCGTGCGCCGCAGCAGCTGCAGTCAGGAGGTGCAGGTGAATTTAAAGGACAGAACAATATTTATGAATAAGCATAATAATTCTCCAGAGTGTGGAGTGGCAGCTGCATTTCCTCCTGTAAACCAACAGTAAACTGGTCCCAGTTTACTGTTGGTTCATCCTGACTGTCTGTAATTATCCAAAACCTGTATGTTAGCAAAATAAGTAACAGTTTTCATTCAAAACCATTTTTTCTGCTAAATTATTGAATAAATATCATCAGCTCTGAACATTAGATATTTCATCAGATTGGAGCAAAGTTCATCTCTCCAGAGTTTCTCTGCTGCCCTGGGCTTCTGCCACGTGAGTAAAGGAATAAAAATGCAACGTTTGGCCTTTAAACAATCAGTTCATGATGAAACAACGATCAGAATGTTACTCTGGTAAAAATGACATGGTGCTGCCTTCATGGTCCTGTCTGTAAACGGAGCGCTCTGGGTTCCTCACTTCTCAGTCAGTTGAGCTGCAGCATCAATAATTTATGAACATTAGGACAAATCCACCGTCTCAGTTAGAACAAGCTGCTCTGATCTGCATGTAAAACTTGAAGCACTTTGTTCCTTCAACATGCAGAAAAACATTTAAACTGAAATCATTTCCTTTACAAAGGAAGAGCAGCCGTTTGGCTCGTGAATCTGAGCGCAGCTTGGAGATGTGATGAGGCTTTTAATGAAGCTGCTCGGGGAATCGGACGGGCTGAGATGTAAATATGCTTATGGTAATAATTCAAGGTGCCTGGAAGTCTGAGTGGATTTTATTGGCTGGAGAAAATCTACAGTATGACTGACATGTAAAACGACAGGCTGCTTAAAGTCTTCACACTTCAGAAAACATGACTGTTTGGGCCAGACTGTGACGATGAAGCAAACCCAGAACAGTTCACAGGATTCCATATTTGCTCCCATTACAGCCACAAACATCGGAATATTTTACTGGGATTTTATGAGACCAAAGTGAAGAAAATGATTTATTGTTTTCAACATTTGACATTTGAGTTGGTCAATCACACCAAATCCTACGGAAAATATTCAAGTTTATAGATGAAATGTGACAAAATGTGATGCAGTTGAAGAGGTAGAATAGTTTTCCATTCTATTTCAACTAAATATTTAGTTTGCAATAAAAGCTAATCGGTAAATCAGCGATGCCTCAGGTTGAACCTTCACAGTAGAAACTGTCACAGCTGCTGTTCTGATCGTTAGATTTGATCAATAAACACAAAAAGCTGATCTGATTCTGAGCCGAAAGCAGCCAACCTGGCAACCCGTCAACGACCCGGCTGGACCACAGCCTGGTTCCCAGCAGCCAGCAGCGTAACGGTCCAGGCCGCCGTCAGAAGCTCCGGCTGGCTGCATTAGAGACAGGAGGGGAATCACAGCCGTCGTCACGCCGCCCCACAGGGCAACGCTGGCCTTCAGGGGACATTCAATGGATTTTCTCATTTCCTGGACTTGAAAGAGAGAAAACCTTCTCAGGTGTTAATGGTGGTGATTAGTTAACGCTGCATATCAGACTGGAAACGTCCCTGCTGCACCCGTTGAGCTCCAGCCATGAAGTCAATGCATGATTATTTAAACACACAGGAAGTTAAAACATTTTAAAAATAATGTCATTTCCACAAGGCTGCTTAGCTTAGCATTGATAAGAAGGAGCTCATTTAGAGTTACTCAGAGTACAGCGAAGCCCCGCCTCGTCTGCTCAATCACGGTTCACTATTATCAAGAAAATAGACCTATTGCACAGAACCTTTCTGAAATATATATATTTTTTGGGGGTTTTTTTTGGCTCTAGTGGCCTTTATTTGACAGGATTGTGGGTAATTAGAGAGGGGGAAGACAAGGACAAAGGTCGCCAGGCCGGGAATCGAACCTGCGACAGCCACGTCAAGGACTGAGGCCTCCATATGTGGGTTGTGCTGAACCTCTGAGCCGCCACAGAACACCCCAAACGTTTCTGAAATATTCTAAAGAAATGCTGGTTAAGCTGAGATAGCTACATGCAAAATGCTACGCTATTATCTGAGACTGTAGATATTAGCTTCTGTGCTCAGACGGTTTCCACTGAGCATATTAAGGTACGTTTGCTGTTTGAACTCTTAAAATATGCAGCTATTGGCGTTTTAAAAAGAGGTCTGAGATATTATTTCAGTTATTCTTTGACAAAGAAAAGGACCATGCTAGTGTTAATGTTAGCATGCTAATGCTAAAGTATGCAGCTTTTTATTCTCAATTGTAGAATTGTTTAAAACTACTAAAGCAGTTTTGATGTCATCTGCCTTAAACACATAAAACTATTGCTGTTTAAACAGTAAAAACGTAAAAAGTGAGCAAATCATTTCCGGACGCTGCGGCTCTGAGGTCAGATATGATCAGATATTTCATGTTCATTTATAGTTTTTGTGCTGTATGTAACAAATTCTGGTCCTGGATCCAGGTACGAATTTATTTACAGGTTTTACAGCAAATATTCTTTCTTGGACGGGCTGGACTGAAATACAGTTTTATTGGGTTTCTGTACAATAACAATGAAGGCATTGTGATCATCCGACCTGCATGTTTTACATGCTGTTAGCATGTCGCTAGCATGTCTGACTTTAGGACTCTAGTCCTGGGCTGGTCTGAATAGAGACATTTATGTGACATAAATGTCTCTATTTACATAGGTCTGCATTCAGACCTACCCTTTTTGGGGAGGTCTGAATGCAAATTTGAATTTCAAAACGGACTTAAACACCGAACTGTCTCGGTCCGGTCCGGTTCGGTTGAAGTGAAACCTGTCTGAATGCAACCTGACCAGAGACGATTCAAAAGCAGGAAGTAACTGCAGTGCAGGACGTTCTGGTCAGTATGTTACTCTCTGATCTGCGGGTTAATGGAGATGTTGCGTCGGTTGTCATGGCAACAGGTGCACAGAAAGCGAGGAAAAGCAGAATATAAGTAGTTTAAAGTTGCTTTATTGCTTATCAGCTTATTGTCCCGTTGCCATGGCGATCTGCAGCTGCTATCATTTTAAAACCTTTAATAAATGACAAAAACGGGACGAATCGCCTCGTTTGTTTAAACATTTAATCATCAAATATAATGACATATTTCATATATAAAGTATATGAGTCATGGTTTGTTACATTTTGACAAACTAATAAAATTAACAACAGCAATTATGTAATTATTCACTAATATAAAAGAGCGATTTGCTTAGTCCTCTCTTGTATCTTGATAAACCAAAGTGTTTATAGATTTATATCAAGGGAGAAAACTTACAAACATCAGCAACGTCCTCAGCTTTAATTTATCCATGTTTATAGAAATAAAGGCCGCGATCATTTTGTGATGGACCAGCCTGTTTAGTGGACAGACTGACCGCCCAGTCCTGCTGTTATGGATTAACTGGTTGAAACCTTTGCGCACCGCAGATGTTTCTAAATTGTAGGTGGCTGTGTTGATGCCTGTTGAAAAATGCTACTCGTGTGACAAAACCGTTTGCAAAACTTTACTATGAATCCCTTTTGAAGCAAATATGTTTAATGTTGAAAGTGAAAATTATGTTTCAAAACAAGTTTCAACAGAGCAGCTTTCAGTGGGCTAAGAAAACACCGCATTGGATCAGAACCAGCATAACACAATCCCATTCACATTCAGGTTCACCAGAATAAATTAATTTCATCTCATTAACAGACACAATGTAAATATAAATGGAAGGTTTTTGCTTTTTGTAACCAGCACTGATCAGAAAAACATTGGAATTGACTCTAAAGTTCCTGTAATGTGAATTATTAACAATGCAACATACAACCAAACTGTTTCTGAACTTTATTTCTTTTTTTAGCGACACAACCCTCAGTAAACAGTGAGGCTGTATCATCATATTTAATCAAATTTAAATCACATACCTGATGGTGCTGCTTGTTATGTGTCCAAATAGAGGAATAAAAAGTAATATCGATAAGTTATACTGCAATAAAATCTCATCTAAATGATATAAAGTTAACAGCCAATGTTGTAGTTGGTGCTGAATCCAAATGGACAAACCAAAATTATAATAATAAAAGTTGCTACATTTCTGTCAGATACCAACAGATTATGATCCATATCTACAGTATCTGTTCTCTACTGGGAACCAGTTTGCAGACTGGAAATAAACTTAAAAACCAAACGAGCCGCATTAAGACCTGGATTAACTGGTGAGAGTCAAACGGGGTCCTGAACGCTGATGTTTGTAAAACATTAGGTGGCCGTTTCGTTTCCTGATCAAAACGCGACAAACGTAAATAAACGGATTAGAAAATGTCTCTTTCTCTATGATCTCTTCAAAACAATAATAATTCTTTGTATGTGAAGGAATATTCAATAACATATTGAAATATCACTGAAATATACCACACGTCAAGAGGAGACTGAGCTAAATTTCTACTATCACCCAGCATTTAGAGTATTGACGATTATTTTACATCTTGTCTCTTATATTGACTGACATGATCTGCAAACACGTCAATAAATGTAAACAGTTTTGATATCATGCAAACTAATTCTTTGCTCATTTAATAGAAGCCACATTATTTTGTTTTTAACTTTATCTGGGCTGCAGACGCAAAGCTGTGAAGTTTAGTCATTTCATAAAATCCTTACAGTTCAAAGTTTGCCTGGTAAAGCTGTTAAACGATATAACCTCCAAAACGTTGGCAGCAAGTGAATATTATTATTATTAGACAATAAAATGAACTGGTTCAAAATGATAATCAGACGACTTCTCTAACTGAACTGGTACCAGCAGTCGCTGATCTCTGAGAGCCGTTTACCCACTAAACCATATCGACTGATGAGGTCCAATAATCCTGTTATTGATCCTGATCTAATGGACGCCTGGCGCTTTAAGAAGCAAACCTGGATTAACTGGTGACACTTTCAGAATCTCAGTTTGAGTGAAGATTTTAACCCGTTTCTGATGGAAAACTNATTAGAGTCACTTGATGAAAAGAATAAAGATGTTTAGTTAAATTATGAGAAAAAATATTAACAATAAAGAAGAAATGCCACATAGATCTGCAGCAGCCATGTCTTCTGTAAATGAACTAGGAAATAAACTATAACATGTTACAGAAACAGAGTTTAAAAAGATTTCGCTGTTTCTGTGGAACTGAAATATCACAATATGAGGAAGATGTGAAAAACAACAGAGCCAGTCGATCGTTTTAAACGTTTTATTTTTAATCCCATGGCTCTTCAACATTTATGTGGCTTTCAGGGATTAATCTTTGCTTTGAGGTCTGATTATGGAAACTTGAGATCTATTTCTATCTTCCTTTGTTGAGTTTCAACATCTGAAGCAAATCAGGAATCAGGACAAGTTCTGACTAATTTACCTGTTTTGGTGATTTTGCAGATTAATGTAAAAAACAAGGAAACATACCATGTTAGACCAATAAAAGTCTTTCTAATTAGTTATTCCCAAGATCTTAATGGTTGTCTTACGGAATCGGAGAGTGTTTTTGCAAAAATTTGTAGTTTTTTAAGTTTATCGCCTTGTTTACTTCCTGGTTTGGTAACTGGATCCTAAAAAGCCACGAACACAGAAACATCTGTTTCTACCAGCTGCCACCAGTTAATGTAACCAGTTAACCAGTTAATGTAACCAGTTAATGTAACCAGTTAACCAGTTAATGTAACCAGTTAATATAACCAGTTAACCAGTTAATGTAACCAGTTAATATAACCAGTTAACCAGTTAATGTAACCAGTTAACCAGTTAATGTAACCAGTTAATATAACCGGTTAACCAGTTAATGTAACCAGTTAATATAACCAGTTAACCAGTTAATGTAACCAGTTAATGTACCAGTTGATGTAACCAGTTAACCAGTTAATGTAACCAGTTAATATAACCAGTTAACCAGTTAATATAACCAGTTAACCAGTTAATGTAACCAGTTAATGTAACCAGTTAATCAGTTAATGCAACCAGTTAATATAACCAGTTAACGCAACCAGTTAATGTAACCAGTTAACCAGTTAATGTAACCAGTTAACCAGTTAATATAACCAGTTAACCAGTTAATATAACCAGTTAATGTAACCAGTTAACCAGTTAATGTAACCAGTTGATGTAACTGGTATTGAACTCCAAAAAGGCCGAGACTTTGATTGTTCCTCCTGAAAGTTCTGTGCCTGGAATTAAGCAGCACCTCAGAAACTTGAGCTGCACAGTTAGAAGCAACCTGGGTGTCTTCATGGATGGAGCAGCACATAAGTCGGCTAGTTAGGAACTGCTTTCTCCAAATTCGGAACATTTCTAAACTCCGTAAGATGGTGACTTATGGTGAGCTTGAGATGATTGTTCACGCTTTTGTCTCATCGAGATTGGATTATTGTAACAGTCTGTTCACATGTCTTAACAAGAGGCAGTTTGCGCGACTGCAGGTTGTGCAAAACTCTGCTGCACGCCTGCTTACTCGCACTCGCAGGAGGGAACATATTACACCCATCCTCAAAAGTTTGCACTGGCTGCCTGTATCTTACAGGACCCACTACAAAATCCTGGTACTGACTTTTAGAGCTCTTCATGGACAGGCACCAGACTGTATTAAGAACCTCATCCAGCCTTATGTTTCCACTAGGAGCCTCAGGTCGTCCAATTTGAACTTGCTGATGGTTCCTGGGACCCATTTTAAGACTCGAGGAGACAGATCTTTTAAAGCTGTGGCGCCTCGCCTCTGGAAGGGAGCTCTACCTTGTACCATTCGGTCTCTGGATTGTACAGCCACTTTTAGGAAACAACTTAAGGCCCACTTTTTTAAACTTACTTTTTAGCTCAATACTGTGTTTTACTGTCTTTGTATGTTGCTTTTAATTTATTTTATTTTATATATTTTGTCCAGCACTTTGTGACCCAGGTCTGTGAAAAGCGCTATAGAAATAAAGTTTACTTACTTACTTACTTAACCAGTTAATGTAACCAGTTAATGTAACCAGTTAACAAGTTAATGTAACCAGTTAATGTAACCAGTTAACAAGTTAATGTAACCAGTTAATGTAACCAGTTAACAAGTTAATGTAACCAGTTAGCCCATAACACCGGCGCCTGCAGGAGCGTTGCTAGCATTAGCAGCTAACAGGCCAGGTCCAAACTAATAATGTATACGAATAAAGAAATCCTACAGCTGCTAAAATCTGACTCAGCTCCGTTTTTGATATTTTTGTGAAGAAGGAAGTTGCGCTTGTCTTCTTCAGAGGTTTTGTGTTGATTCCTTCAGTAGTTCTTGCTGCAGCGCCCCCACAGGCGACGGGGGGAAGAAGTTTTTCAGTTAGTTTTAGTCGCTTGACTCAGTGAAGTGTGAATGCGAACTACAGTTCTGAAAATGTAACAAATGTTGCAACTTTAGTCCCCAGTCGAACCGAGTCTACCGGACTATCTGGTCTGAATGCACCCTTAGTCAACTACGTTCACACAGCAGCAGAACTGATCCCTATCCGATCCGATCCGATCCAGATGTGGAGCTAAATCGGCCCGATTCCAAAGCGTCTGCAGTCTGAACGCTCAGGTCGCATTTTACCGACTTTTCGTCATCAACGTGGAACATCCAGACATCGCCTGAAAGTGATGGAAGCAGTCTGAGTCAGTGAATGCATCACATCCCAACCCCACCACTCCTGGTCCTACTCCAAACAGAACCGGGTCGGAACCGGACCTGGACCGGGTCCATGTCAGCAGAACCACATCAGAGAGGAACGTTCTGTTCTTCCCGACCCGTTTGCAGGGGAATTATTGCCTTTTCCAGGTTTATTTAAAGCCCTTTCATATGTTTGCTGTAACTGCAGCTGCATAATTACGGACTGAGGTTTTCTTTACTTCTGTTTCTGCGAAGCTTCAATGAAAGCACAACCACACGCTAAAAATGCTAATCCATGGATTTCTTTGGAATATTCCCAGCATATTCCTCGTTCCACCTGCGGTGATTGACAGCGGCTGAACCTGCTGCCAGGTCTCACGCTGTTCCACAAATAAAGCCAAGAGGCTTTTTATATCCTGGCCTGCTGTGCACAATTTCATTTAACTGTGCCTCAACTTGTGAGTTTCTTTAATCAATTCTAGCTTCAAATTACCACCATCCACCACCGCGCCACTCCCCGCCATCAAACCCTCTTTGTGCTGCCACTCCGAGCACGAGCTGCAAACTCCCTGAGTAATTAGTAATGCAGCCTCTTTCAGATCCCTTCATGTCTGGATGTGAATTTATAGCCAACACAATTAGACTAATTGGACTGTTTGGCGGCGGCTCTCCGACACGCTCCGACTCGCAGCGCCACGGCCGGCAACTTCCAACGAGTTACTGATTTACTGAACGCAAATGTGTCCAGATTACAGAGCAACCGTCAAAACCACAGCAACACACAGAGCAGGGAAGAGGTCAAAGGTCAGGAAGAGTCAGAGAGACGGAGAGAGAGAGAGAGAGAGAGAGAGAGAGAGCGGTCCGTTCTCTTCAGGTTTGGACCGCTCCAGGCTGCAGCTCGGGGCCGGTTGGGGTCGAGGGGCCCGGTTGGAGGCCTCTGTTTGGTCTGTTTGGTTCTGGAGTCTGAAGACTGGGTTGGTAAATTAGTGGGTGTGGATCATGGTGGAGAGAAAGTCTGTCCTATAATACATAATAAAAGCTGATGAGGAATCTGAGCGTTTCAAGCGGTTCAGAGGAACCAGACAAACAAACTCACCTAGTTAACAGTTTATAAGGAGTAGCTGGAGGAAAAAACATGTTTTATGAGAACAGAAACAATAAAGAGCAAATGAACATTTTCCAGAGCTGTGAACCCGACGGCAGGCCACGCCCCTTTCATCTCAGCCAATCAGACGCTGCGTGTCTGCAGCAAACCAGGAGGATGGTGTGATGCAGAGCGGATGGATGGGTGCGGCTGGACGATTGGAAAACAGGAAGCAGTAAAAATAAAACGAGACGAAAACATGCTGAAATATCCAGAAACTGTTTCACTGGAAGGAAACAGAAATTAAACTCTTCACATTTAAAAAGAAGTAATTTACTGGAGAGCATTTCCATCTTCAGAACAAAAACAGATTCTTCCTGAAAGTAATTAATAACCTTGACAAATATACGGTCCGATCTATATGTGCGTATCTATATTGTAAATATCACCATGGGACGGACGTCCCCTGAGGACATGGACGTCAGATCAGAACCGATCTGGACGCCTCGGTGGACAACTGGAGAGAAGCTGCTTTGCTCCGAAGAGACCAGAGCGGATGAACACAGTCTGGTCCGGTTAGTCCAGTCCAGTCCAGTCCAGTTCAGCTCTAAATCCTAACGGGTCCTGGTGATCCAACAGTGCAGAGCTCCATGGATTATACTTTGGGTCCCTGACCCGCCCCATGGTCAGCCGAGGCTCCAAAGCTCATGTTTGAGCAGGCGCTGTGTAAACACGATAAATAGGAACCCCCAACGGTCCGGCCCGGCCCGGTCCGGTCCCGCCCGGTTCGGTCGGGTCCGGTCAGACGACAGTGTGTTAATCCCAGCTCCTTTCTCCTCTCTGCTGCTTTTCCTCCAAAACAACAACAACTACTGATCCGTTTCTCTCACATTAATAATCTGCCAGATGCAGATTCTCTGGCCGCCGAACCAAAACAATATTCAGAAAATAATTTAAGAACTTTTTAATCTCAGCATCTTTAAACTGCCGCATTTCTCCTTTTATGGCTAAAAATAGACAAATCACAACAGATCAGAAATCTATCAGGTTTAGGGCTGAATCAATTTATCGGGATGACTCAATTATTGAACTAATCGTCAACTAAATTATTAACAACTGACTTGCTGTTGAGCCCTGTTTAATGTAAAGAAAACACAAGATGGCTGACGATGCTATGATGGAAATGATACAGCTCTAATTTCCTCACCACAGCCAATAGCAGCTCATCTGTTTTAACAGTCAGACTCTGAATGCACCTTAAGACGTATTAATGCACACATTGGAAGCCATATTAGCGCTACCATAGAGCTAACAGCCACAGAAGCTAACAGCCCTAGAAGCTAACAGCCATGGAAGCTAACAGCCCTGGAAGCTAACAGCCCTAGAAGCTAACAGCCCTGGAAGCTAACAGCTATGGAAGCTAACAGCCCTAGAAGCTAACAGCCATGGAAGCTAACTGCCCTAGAAGCTAACAGCCCTAGAAGCTAACAGTCATGGAAGCTAACAGCCCTGGAAGCTAACAGCCATGGAAGCTAACAGCCCTGGAAGCTAACAGCTATGGAAGCTAACAGCCCTAGAAGCTAACTGCCATGGAAGCTAACAGCCCTAGAAGCTAACAGTCATGGAAGCTAACTGCCCTAGAAGCTAACAGCCCTGGAAGCTAACAGCCATGGAAGCTAACAGCCCTAGAAGCTAACAGCCCTAGAAGCTAACAGCCCTGGAAGCTAACAGCCCTAGAAGCTAACAGCCCTGGAAGCTAACAGCCCTGGAAGCTAACAGCCCTAGAAGCTAACAGCCCTGGAAGCTAACAGCCCT
>CAEFZX010019785.1:0-45089 GCA_903066825.1 Alfaro cultratus | reverse complement strand
CTGGTGGTACCAACAGCCTTTTCAGCATGTCAGTGTTCTTCTTAGGCCTTCTAATGAGCCATCATTTGATCCAGGTGAGTTAAACCAGGGAGAGACTAAAACATGCAGGATGCCGGCCCTCCAGGACCGACTTTGGGCACCCCTGGTTTATGGGAATGAAATGGAAGCAGGAAGGATCTAAATGGTGATGCTGAAGTGTGAAATGGGAGTTTGGATTGTTGGTCATCTCAAGATAAAACAGTTTCAGTTTCACCATCATCCTCAGGATTTTACCTTTACTGACTGACGCTTTGTGACTGCTGCCTTAACGGCATTACTTCCTGTTTTCCATCAGTCTCTGACATCACTTCCCCACTCTTAACTTTCAGATGGAAAGTGGGACACCGTTTTTTGTTTCATGTCACTGTGCAGCAACTCAGGCTTTGACTAGGCCCAGGACTTTTCATTTTGTACGTCTCAGTCAGTCCTCAATGGATTTACAGAGGATTTGCTGAGGTTTTGACCACATGTCCTCAGGGCATGTTGGCATTTATTTTGAAAAATGTTTCAATGTGGACTATTTTCTACGCAGATTTTTAATGCCTCTTTAAATTCCTTCAGAGAACATGTCAAACTCAAGGCCCAGGGGCCAAATCCAGTCCATCAGAAATTTTTATGCGGCCCTCTAGACAGAGATACACATCCTTCAAGGCAATAATTGTGTCTAAATATTATTTTAGCAATCAAATCTAAGTGGATTTTATTTGTATTTTGCCAAATTATATTAATGTGAAAAGGAGTTCAGTGTGATCTAACTTTAAGAAGTACTCATCAAATGCAGACACTTATTTATTCATATTTTAACATTTGAATTTATAGTTCTATCAGTATATTTAGCCACAACTGGCCCTTTGTGTTCATTCTTGATACTGATGTGACCAAAATAAAAATGAGTTTGACGCTCCTGCTTTAAAGATTCAGATGCTGTTAAGTTGTCCTTTCTGAAGACCCAGGCAGTTCTGTGTTGTTCACTCCATCTTTAGCAGTTAGTAGCAGAAAAAAGTAAATGTCTGAGTTTTAAATAGGATCAAGCTTGAAAATTGCTGAGTAATTATGTCTTCATCATATGAGTTCAGTCATTTCATTTCAGTCATTTTTAATGGGAATAAATGTTGGGGTTATATTCTACAAGACAGGATGTTGTGAAATATCCCATTTTTCTCATCATTGTATGTGATTGTGTCACTTATTATTTCCTACCATGGAGTGTTTTCCGACTAAATAAATGTGCTGAAATTAAAGGGAATATTTTTCTACATTTTTATCATCATGTGAGATTATGCTGTGGAAAAACAAATTTATTTTCTGCTCTTTTACTCGTCTTTATAAGGCTTGCCAATAATTGGAGAGGATGCTGGTTCTTGATTTATTCCTGCCTTTCACTCTCCTCACACCACAGACGTGGATCCACAGCGGCCTGAAGAAGATGACATCATGCTGGAGCAACTCTTCAATACACGGTACAGCATGTTCCACAGTAATCATATTGCCATGTCATTCCCAATAAGCTCAGGCCATTTAAATCCTTTAATTATATACCAGAAGCACTGAAGTGATGTTTACTGTAAAAGTCCAGCGTACCCAGGTTTCGTATTGTGTTTTGTGTCTTGTGTTAATAAACTTGTGTAGAAGAAGAGCCCTCTGGGCACTTGCAGCCACTGTAATGAGAGTGTGTTTAGTCTGGGGACTGTGTAGGACTAATGCTGATGGATTGTATGGCTGCAGGTCAGGTCTTGCTCTCTCACACACTGCTGGAAATAACAGAGAAGCCAAGGAAAACTTTGCATACTTTGGAAATGCAATGCTTCACGTGCCAAGATGAAATAATTTTTTTTACCTTGTTAAAGCAAACGAGATGTAAACCGCATTTTTTATGGCACAATAATGATTAGAAACCATGTTTATAGTTGTTTTCTGCATGGTGCTACAAAGATAAATTAATGAATCAGTTGAGCTGCTGTGTTCAAACAAGCAGCTTCAGAAAAAAAACCTCCTGATAAAGTTGCAGTCAAGGACTTGATCTCTAAGAAGTGCAGAGCTGTTCCCACTGAAGCCACCCCAGCCAGCCCAGACTTGCCTCCACTTAAGATAAGATTGTTGACTGCTAGCCAGTGTGTGCAGAGACTGGTGTGGAGCCGCCACTGCATATAGTCACCCTCATCTGTATCCTGTGCTCTGAGGTTTTACTGGTTTATGGGGTTAGAGCTACCATTTGAATGGTGACGGTTCAAAGCAGCATGACAAATTGAGAACCCATGCCCTGTGGACACATCTGAGGTGCAATACGGTTAGGTCCAGTAAAACTGGCTGGATAACCCAGAATCAAATTCACCAGTTGTAAGTTGCACATTCATCTTATTTATTTATCTTTTTAACCCTATCATTTCAAATATTTTACATTTGATACAATAACTATTGGGAGACTTCTCCCTTTTTGGCAAAGTTAATATTTTCTTCAGAGACCTGGTGCATCAAGTTAATATGTCGTTATGTATATTTAACACATGCAAAATGTTTAAGCGTGCCATTTGTTATATTGCAAACAAAATCTATTTTACAGGTCATGATAATTCCTTGTCCACAAAAAATACCAATAACAACACAGAAACATGCATAAAATCCAGGCCATGGTAAAAAAGTATTTTCTGTGAAAAGCATAAAATAAACATTTCAGTTATTAGTTTCTAATGATAGTTTCTTGTGTCAGCTTTAAAGGGTTAAGTGTGCATTAAAAAAAAGAAAAAACTGATTTTGCAACTGAAAAACTACTGTGGCAAAAAAAAACCTCTGATAAACTTTAGCTTCCATGAGCAGCAACATTACGGATATCAGTAATAAATTAAAACTACACTTAAAAGATGTTCAAAAGGAAATGAAAAAACATATATTTTAATAAAAACAACAACAAAACATGAAGTTTGATAGCACAACGCCTTATAATTAATACTCTGCATTTATTGATGTCATGAAAACCGGAAGTGAGAAGCTGTGACATTGGAAGCCCTCAGATTTATTTCTGCCTTTACCCCAGAATGCTTCCTGTTGCATGACTTCATCTGGTGGAGCAAGAACAGCTTTCATAATTAACCTGGTATGATAGAGAACACATTAAGTTTGGTACCTTGTATGTATTAGATTCTTGTTTTGAAGTAAACAAGGAAGTGTTCCTGTCGCTGCCAGTTGTGTGGGGTTAGCTAAAAACAACGTCTCGATCAGCTAGCGTAGCAACACCCGGTCACATCTAAAAACCCAAACGGCTTCCACAGCTTTTATTTGATGTTCATGTTTAATGGAAAAAAATGAACTTTGATAAAATGATGCAAATGTTAGAAGTGCTATGACTGACTGAGATCAGCTCACCGATAGCTGCTAACAATGCTAACCTTGGCTTACACATATGAGCTTACTATCAACAATTAAGGACTGTTTCAAAGTATTTGTTATAAAAACAAAAGAAAAAACACAATTTTGCTAACGCACAAGAGACGATTAATTACACCTGAGCCAGTCATTGAGCTTGGTGTTTCCTCTTTTTAATAGCTGTCTCACCTAAATACTTTCTCCTAGCAGTTGTAAAAACAATGAGTCCTGCTAGTACTTTTTATGTTTCATGCATATTATTTTTACAATATGTGAATCAAGAGTTTTATTTTATTTTATGGTTTGTCACATGCTCCAACAGTAGTAGAAAAATAGCCATGCCCAATCAATCAGGTTTTGACCTTGAAAACAAAAACAGGAAGAAACAGACACATGGAGAGACAAACACCTGAAGCAAATCCGAGCATTCACTCTTGTTTGAACAGAAACCAGATAAGATAGCTCAAAGTTATCAGCACGAGATGGATCCCTGCTAGTGCTTCCCCCAGGTGGGGTTTCATCAATGTAGTAGGAGGGAGAAAATCAATCCCTCCAATCACAAACTGTGACAAATAACCTCCTAAAACTGAAGCAAAATTAGTTGAACCCCCAACAGTTTTACTCTGCTAGAAAACAGTGAATTGAGAAACAATTCAAGTGAAGTCTTGTCATTCCTGAATGATAAAACAGGACAAATAAATCTTTGAGATCATAATATACAGTGACGTAAATAAAAAAATAAAAAAAAAAATAAAATAAATATATTATTTTTTATGTGACAGAAATGCACTTCTGACAGAAAAGTCCAGACTAACGCTGGATATTCATTTAGATTTTTGTTCCTGTTTACACTTATTGCTTATATAGACAAAACTGAATGTGTTTAAACTCAATGGTTAAAATATGTGGTGTAGTTATAGTGAAATGATTAAATCTAATGAAATAGAGGCCATTTTAAAATGCATTTTGCACATGCATTTTAATGCTGTGGTCCAAATCCAAGTCTGGGCTTTTTCTGCATGGAGTTTGCACTTTCTGCCTATGCATGCACAGGTTCTCTCTGCGTACTCTGGCTTCCTCCCAAAGTCCAGACATGCATGTTGGATTCATTGATTTGTCTAAATCCCCGTTAGGAGTGAGTGTGTGCATATGTGGTAATTTGTCCATTTTTTTTAACCTGTGATAGACTGTTGACCTGTCCAGGGTGTCTCTTGCCCAATGCTGCAGATAATTTACCCCTTCCTCTCTGTCATTAACGTCCTTTTTCCATTAGAAAATTACAAATGGACAGATGTGGAAACACTATTCAAAATGTCGCTGGTGTTGTGGTTTCTAGCAGAGAAAGCCGGACTGAGGCTCCAGCTGATTTGAATGAGTATTTTTTGGATGTTTAGCCCAGTGTTTACATCATAAAGAAATATTTTAAAGGTTTTCTCTCTAGAAACCCTTTCTGAAAATCATCTAATACTGATGGTGTGTAGCTGTTTGGGGCAAAGGACAAAAATATTTGCTTTCCAAAATATACAGAGCAGTGAGTCATCACCATTTTATCAGACAGTTTCTTTGTCTAAACTCTTTACATTTTACTCTCTAAGTTTGTGTTGCACCTCCTACCTCCATTGCATGTGTACACAGTCCTCAGCTGCTCAATGAAGGTTTGAAAGTTTGAACCACGACTTTGCTTTAGTCGTGGTTCATTTGGGTCAGACGTTAGCTTCAGCATCTGGGATCAACGCATCTGGGGAAGACACAAAGAGAGTTTATTTACAGGAGATAGGATATTAACTGCTTCTAAAATTTTAACCTCACCTTAGACTATGAGAACTGTTTCCTGAACAATTGTTCAGTAGCAGCTTTTATAAACTAACTGAATCACAAGTTAATGTTCCCAGCTGTGTATTTATATTCTCAGTGGGAATCTTGAGACCCATAGTGCCACAGAAAGGTTTTTTTTTTTTTTTTTTAATGGACTCCTGTGACTTCCTTTTTACTTTGCATTACATATGCACATATAGACTGGTATTTTTCCCAGCATTTCATCCATATTAGATTCTCAGTATGTTCCTTCCATATACCAACTCCCTGTCCTTTCCTTCATGTCTCCTAAGGATTTCTAAGAGAGGCTTCAGGATAGATTTTCATAAATGTCCTCTTTTACAAATCCTCCACATCCCTCAGTGTGCTTTGAGAGCTTTCTTTATCTTAACAGTAAAGGTCACTGGAGGAGACTTAGGGATGTGGAAAGGCTAAGCTGTGTGCATGGGAGCCTCACTCCAACTAAAATCCATTTATCTATCTATCTAAAAATCAATAACAGAAGGTTTGGTAATGAATGTGTCAAATCACAGCCCCAGATCCAGTCAGGTAGAGCAAAGCTTGATCACACTTTGGTCTCCTGGCACCTTTATGAGGTGAGCAAGTTAACGAGTAAGTTAACGATGTGACTTTTAGAAACTCTCGTCAATAACAGTCACATGTGAAGTTAAGTGTCAGAATGTCAGCAGTCACAGCCTCTCACCCTGCAGCTCCATGATTAGATTCTGATTATGCTAATAGGTTTGTGTGATTTTCTTTACTGATTATGTTAATCTGCAGAAGCAGAGGGCTTTATCCCTTTGTGTAAATTATTATTACAAGTCTGATATCAACACAAAATCTCTGATTGTTATTAATTCTAGTCCTTTTTTGCTTGTTTTTGAGTTCAGGATTACAAGATGAGAGCTGTAAAACAATTCAGATAATCAGTAGGAAGGCAAAGTTTTGCAAAAACCATGTAGAGAATAAATTTAGTCATAAAGCTGTGAGCGGATTAGCGCTTCTCTTATTTCCAACATTTCCTCTTTGATACGTAGCTACACTAATCTCATTATAAGCATCTGTCAAGCATACATGACAATTCATTTTAACAAGGTAGAATTTCCTGCCCTCTTTAAATTCAAAGAGTTTCTGCACAAATGAAAACACATGAGGGGGCTCCTCAGAGCTGGCTCTGACTAACAAGCAAAAAACAGGGAAGTTCAGAGTTTCTGATTAGCTCGAGTCAAATCCAACAAAAATCGTTAAAATAAAAGAGCTTGACTTACATGGGTTAGTGCTCAGGAGGATGGAAAAGTAAAAGTATTAAAATAAGTTTTTTTCCCCATTTCTTGTCAGGTTACTGTAAAATAAAAGGCCAATAGTGCCACAAAATCTTTGAGTGAATAGTCAAACTGCTTGTAGCGCCACAAAGCTGAGCCGCCCTGCGTAGTTAGGAACTGAAAAAACACTAATTCTTACTTTTCAGATTTTTATTTTAAGATGTGCTGCAGATTAAGATTTTCTCTGCCTTCTTATTCATGGAACTATTATAATTAACATAAAAAAATCATATCAGGGTAATTTTGCAAGTTTCGCATGAGAGTATTGGAAAAAAAAATAAAAATAAATAAACATTGTCCTCCAGATAAAGCCGTAGAAGAAATAGCAGAAAATTATTGTCTTGTTAATTACTGAGAACTACTAAAGCGTGTTGAGTGCGATTATAAACTAAACTGTTTGCCAGCGTAAAATGATGACTTTCATTAGAAAAGACTGTTTTATTTAAATAAAATGTAAAACATAACCCAAAGTATTACACTGACAGCTTAAATATTAAATTTGTTCTCCGTATGCAGTTTGTTGCACCTCAGTTACGCCTACTGATGCAGCTTTAAAAACTTTTCCTTGTCATCAGACTGGCTGCCTAGAAATATTGCAACCCTTGCGATCTTTATCGGTCGATCACTCAGTAATCTGACCATTGTGAATAAATACTCTGAGCTGTTGAAGCACCAGGAAGAGCCGGATCTTAATCATGTCTAATCCCTGTTAGCTAGACGTGTCTTAAGGGGACATGGGACTGTACACATCACCCCAATTAGCAACAGCTATAGCTTTAAAAACCGTCATCAGGAAAACATAACCTTCCTGTCACTCAGCGTAGCGGCTGCCTCTGCTTAGCGCCCCGTTCAAGTTTTCACAACAGCAATGTGGATGTGAGCACATGGCAGGAAAAACACCTTGTGGCTCACACTCATGATGGAAATGCATGCATATGAAGAGTACTGACAACAAAGCAAAAACAGAAGAAATCTGTATGGGGGCAAATACTTTTTCATAGCAAAATAAAGAAAATCAATGCAGATGCAGTATTTTAAGTGAGGTAAGTTAGACCCACAGACTATACTGCTTGAGGGCATATAAACATGACATGCTGATTTATGTTTGATGTTCCTCCAAGTTTGACTGAAAATACACAAGGAATATATAAATGTTTAATTTCTATATATACTGACAAATTAAAGTGATGCATGTATATTTGCTGCTTTTCTTTTGGCTGATTAATGACAGAAGAACATATAAAGATACATATATATGTCAGTGTTGCATGCAAATAATGTCCCTGGTGTTTTATTCTAACATAGTCTTCTGCTGAAGACAGTGAAGCATTAACTGTTATCTCAGCAGAAGCACTACCATTAAGCCTGCAACAATAAGACCAGGGTCAAGGATGAAGTTGAATGACAGCTCTGGATGAATATATTTTCCAGCGAACTGATAAAAGGATCTTGTACTCGCACTAAAAAGCAGAATAATATTTTTTTCCACCAGCTTGTCCATTCTTTCCTATTTTAATACTTTGCTGGGTTTTTGATTGAAGAGGTCAGATATGAGAGGACAATGACCAAGAGAGTGAGATTGATGGCAAAGCTGAGCAGCTCCAAACTAAATCAAAGCCATTCACTCTTAATGAAAATAAGAGAGAGACCACACTGTAAATCATCTTATGGGCTAATGTATTAGTGATAATGAATTCACGCTGCCACGTTTAACCTTAGTTTTGCAATTCATTATATTTGAGATTAACAAGGGAGGGAACTTAAGTGAACTGTCTGTGGGGAATTACAGCCAGGGCCTCATTGTCAATCAAGGATTGTGTTTCGATGTCTTTCATTAGGGCTCAAGGAATTAAATAAGGCTTTTCTTTAAATGGTGAACGGCTCTGCCATTTAACGCTCCTCTTGCTCTCCCAAGATGGTTAACTCTTCATTACCCAAATTAAAGGCATCCATCTCTCTTGGCTCCTGCCACATTGCTGTGACCTCTACCTGTCAAAACTTTCATGTAAGCTGTTGAGTGATGGATGACACCCCCCCGAACTCCATTGTCAAAATTATCCTGTGACTGTCCGACTCTCTCTGATCCATTCAATCCATCTCCCCAGGCCACACGCCACCAGCCACGATTCAACAATGAAGCCCAGCTACTAATTTACTTCTCATAGAAATTAGACGCTACCTTTTAATTATATGCCTGGGAGTGTTCTAAGAGTTCACAAGGATCACTTGGAAAGCTTTTAACTTCACTTTGTGGGGGCTGATCATCTATATTCTTTCAGTGCGTTATTTCAGGGGTCTTTCAGCATGCTTTGGTCTGGAGGGAATGAAACCAACCAGTTTAAGAAGAGAAGGAAAGTGTTGAAATCCATGTTAACATTTGAAGGTCATTGCTGCTGTTAAATCATGTGATAAGATGATAAACTTCAATTAACCAGAAAAACAAAATGTTTCAGTAACTGTCCTCATTATATCTGAAAGAAAAGAAATCGGTAGGTTATAATGAGGTGGCTAATAGTCTCCAGAATGTTAATATGTGCCTGCTTAAGGTGGATCAATAGATTGGAAAGTTGCCAGACTTGCAGGTTGAGCTACGACATTGCATCACACTGTTTACCCAGAGACTTTGTTGACAAAGGAAGCAGAGTTCTCTGAACTTCTTCCCCTTGTTTTCCTCACTATTTGCATCACCTTCAGACACATGTAAATATTCAAACACATGCCACATGTCATACATAAAACATGATATAAGTGGTCCCCTACTTGTCTGACCTCTTGTCCTCCTGCTTCTCACCCGGAGAGATGTAGATAACGCTCCAGACACACCTCACTTCCTGAGAGGAGAGTTATGGCTTCCTGGGAGAGGCACGGCCGTCCCCGGAGCCCCCAGCAGTTCGACAGCTACCTATGGAGAGGGCACAACTCTGACTTGTAGACCTGCTCCGAGGCTTCTCCTCTCTCTTTGAGATCCTCCGTGTACCTGTCAAGGGGTCAAAAGGGTACACTCGCTGGAGACAACAGAGCTGTGTTTGTGCTTCTGAGTGGCTGTGTGTGTGTGTTACTCCCTCCTGCTGTGACAGATGCCAGGCTGTTTCTGGGTGAGATGTGGGAAGTGTTGTGTGGGCAGGAAGGTTGACATGCATGTGCATGTGAGAGGAGGTGTGTGTTTGTGTGTGCGCGTGCGGCACCTGTGTGAATTTGAGAGACTGTACCTTGTCAGAATGAGCATACATGCATGAGGATGCATTTGCATACACTGGCATATGTATTTGCATGTGTCTTTCTTGCACATGCAGGGTCTGACTGCAAATGGACTTAAGTAGGTGCTCATTTTCAGGTTATGTAAACAACATTTGAAAAATATGTCAAGCTTGAAGCAGTCTAAATTACGATGGGGAAAATAAGTATTGGACACATCAATGTTTCTCTCAGTAATTAGTTTTCCAATGGGACTTTTATGAATCTCACACCAGATGTTGGCAACAAACCAAGTAATCCAAACAACAGAGAGGCATTTGTTTGTAGCCTATATGGAGAAACTAGTCTTAAGCACTTCTCAAGTTTAATTTCACACAAATTATCTTCGAATCTCGAAAGTTCTGGGTTCCTTAGTTTGTATTCTGATCTGCAGTTCATTTCTTTTCAATTGATTTTTGTTGGGTCATCCTAGCAGCTTTATTTTCTTTCTCTGAAGCCATCTGAGATTTTCTTTTCCTGTGTGCTTGGGATTGTTTCCTTCCTGAAAAATCCACCCTCTAGAGTATCTTGGGAAGGTTAAGGTTCCCGGTTCATTATCGCTTCAGCTTTCTGAAGTCTGCCAGTACTACATGCTGAGAAACAGCCCACATCCCGATGCTCTGACCTCCTACCTGATGGGACGGCTTTCTCTAAACATTAGCAGCAAATGTAAGACACGTCAATATTTTTCTTCAGAAGTGGAGTTTTGCGTGGTGATTTCTGCATAGAGGCCATTCATCTATCCAGACTGATTTGCTTAATTAAAACACAACAATTTTGAAAAAAAACACAAAACGCATTGTTCGATTAAAACGTTTTCGTGCTATAATGAGATGGTTTTTCAGCTGTATCAATTTATGTATTTTGCAGAACTGCAAAGGAAACCATTATTTTGCTTCATGCCAGTTTGCACACAGCAGCAATGTTTGTTTATTTGTGGACGCTGCTCCTTTTGGACGATGCACAGCTGGCTCTACCAGCGTCACACAGCTCATCAAAAGTTAAGTTAACAATAGAAACATGTCTCCTCTGATGATGAGCGCTAGTACGGTGGCAGAAATATGAATATATCTCATGTAAGTGTCGTGTGATTTTTATTTCTTATTTAATGAAATCACAATGATTTCAAAGTTGTGTTTTTTCAACATTAGCAGAATATGAAAAAAAGAAAAGGAAACAGGCTACAGACACATAGGACAAACGTTCTTACACATTCATAGGGAACGTTTGAGAGAGGACTGAGAGAGGAATCGGGTACACAGAGAGAATCCTCGTATGTCCAGGCCTCGATTTGACCCTGGACGTTTTGCAGCTAGGCAACAGTGCTACCAACTGCATGACTGTGCAGCTGTGCTTAGAAGCCATGGCATTTATGGTTCTTGGCTCTTACAGCACTCTTCCAATTATCCTGTTGAGTCGTCTGTCTGAAACCTTGGTTTGAGCACCTGCTTGTGTCTGGTTCACGGTGAAATGGTGTTCTTTCCACTTCTGCATGATTCAGAAGTGAAACAATGCTCACTGGAGCATCCAGAAGTTTAACCAATGCCATCAGTATGTATCTCAACAATAAGGTTGTAAATGTCTTGAGAGAGTTCTTTACTTCAGCCATCAAGACATTGTTCCTGTGTGTTACCTTGTTAATGAGAAACCCTTTTATAGTCCATCAATTAGGACTAAAGCAGCCAATGTTAATTGGGACCAGATTAAGAAAGTAGGAATTCTTTTTGAATGCTAACAGGTTTCAGATGGCTTCTACGCTTCTAATGCCTTTTTTGCTTGTTTTTTTCTTCTTCACGCTTTCAGTACTGGTGTGCCATTCCACTTTCTTACGCATAACTTGATTTATTAATGTATTTGTTTTGATTACTTTTTCCGTGTGGATTATTTGGGTTGTCACCAACAGCTGGTGGTGGGAATTTTCTGTCAACGGATTCATTAGAAGGACGTCACTGGACAAAACCATCGACATGTTCAATGATTATTTTCCCTAATGCATGGGGTGCAGACCGTTGTACTTGCTTTCATGCAAGCGATGAGCTAATTGCAGAGAAGGAGGTGACCACACAGTTTATTTAGGATTATGACTCAATCATGGGAGATTATGGCTCTTAGGTAATTATATAATCAAAGAGTGGACGTGCCAGTAGAATTTGACAAATGATTAATTGTAATTTGGGTCTGACTTAAAATAGTTGTCTTACTGGTCTTTTGTCACAAAAGTGGCATGAAGAAGACATGACAGGATCATTTGGAGGGTGAGTGACAGCTCTGTTGGAGCAGGAATAATTACAGTGGCATATTTAACACAATCTGACTCTTAGCATGCACATAGATCAATACCGTGCTATCCTTGATTAAACTGCCTAATTAGCAATTATAAAGTCAGATATGAAGATAAGGAAAGGGAATCTGTTATATCAACTGGTGTCCTGGCAGCTGTTGCTCTGAATCTGCAACAGCTTTTTCCTCCAACTCACTTTTTATATTATATGACTGCAAACCCATACAAGCATGCTTGCATGGGGGAAGGTGTGTAAGTGCTCAGACCTCTCTGACAGTCGTAGGACAGGCAGCAGGCGAGGAGAAGGTGTGTGAGTCACCAAGCCTATCTTTAGTGACCTGTCATTATTTATAGCAGCTTGTAGGAGGAAAAAGGGCAAAGCAGAGTTTTCTCTTTGTGATCTGCCTCCAGCTTTCAACTAATAATTGTCATTTCTTAATGTATAGGAGCTTTTATGTCAGAGGGAGTGGCTTCAAAGATTGCATTAGTCTTAAAACAGGCTGCTCTCAAATTATTCCTTCACTTCAGACTGATGAATCGACAGGGAAACTATTGGATTTAAAACCAGCTCCTGGTTTCTCTGGCTTTTATGTGTAATTATTTAAAGATGGGTAATTGTTTGTAGGACTGAGCAGTCAATGCCTCCAATGTGATGGAGTAATGTAGTCTACATAAAGGTCTATATAAGGTCTTGTAAAAATTGTCACACCCACAAATATGTTCAAATTTAGTCACTATTTCATTTCAAGTCAGCAGTTCAGTATTTGCAGATATTTCTGTGGAATGTGCTGTAACCCCACATTATTCTTGGGTAAAATCTGCCTGTTTGTGGATTTTTCTCTTGGAGCATTTTTTTTAATATCCAAAAGAAAATGCAGCTTGGGAAGCTGAAATACTTAGGCACAATGCTGGGATTGTAAAGCAGCCCATCCAGGAACGTCATTTATTTTCATTGGTGCTGATTGGCTCCAAGAGTGGAGATAAGAAAGACTGTAAGTTTCAGCGGTAGTCTTAAGACAATTTGCACTGTGTATTGATGCATATTTAAGTATATTTGGTGATCAAATTATTAAAATAGGCAGTTATAAATGTTTCTAGAGGGTCTGAAGTACTCTGTGGTCCCTAACAGCCAAATATCAGAGGTCCACTGTATTTAGTTTATATACAGAAATACAGTATATCACCCATTCAATCCCATTCCGAATAATTGTGTCTGAACCAGGTGTAATTTCTAGAGAAACAAAGTTCTATTTCTTTGCTGGGAGATGGAAACTGCTTGTGACCCTGTGATATTGCAGTTGGCTGTCTTTTTCATGGAAAAAGCCAATAATTAAGTTTTTTTCTGCTACTAAGTGTAACCAACCAAAAAGAAACCCCAAAAATAAGTATTTGCTTTTTCTTTCCAGTGGAAGGTATTACTGTCCTACTGTCTCTTCTTTAGTTGTGTTTTTCCTGAATGTAGCTGTTGATGGAACTTTTGCTGCCTTTAATTTAGTGTTTTCACTCATAAAGGGCACTCATGGACCAATGCTTATGTGTTTTTTGTGTCTGCTTTGAGTCCTCTCAACCCCAGAAAGTCCCTGGCAGATGTGCAGTGGTACTGAGCTTGGTTCTGCTGGAGGTTAAAGGTGAGTCTTTCCTCCCTACTGTCACTAAATTATGTGTTGCTGCAAAGTCCCAGAAATCCTTGAATTATGTACTACCAAATGGTATTATAAACCTAATTTGAGTGTATTATGCTAATTAGAAAGAAACTAACCTGTTAACCAAATTGTATTGATTTAAATTTGGATTCTGTATGAAGTGACTATGAATTGGATGTAATTTGTTCTGAACTGGTTCTACATTTGTACATTAACTGAAATGAATAAATGGTGATATGAGATCTATTCTTTTCCGCCCGGTTCACTACACTGACCAGCAAAGTAACCTAACATCTCTGGCATTGACATGTCAGTGCTGCAGACAGGGAGCTGGGCTGACGTCCCAGCTGGTCGGCCCCACCTACTGCTGTGTCACGGCGTAAACAGACACAGTTTGAGGGTAGCTGTTCTTTGGAAAAACTGAGCTTGATTCTTCGAACAAATGCCAACCACAGTTTGTTTTTTGTGGCTTGCATCCATTTGATGCTCTGAATGTGTTAAGTCTACTCTTTCTGGGCTGGCTTACAGTAACTCACCTCCCACATAATTTCAACACAGACTTTTATTTTTTATTGGGCATTTATTGGATCTCATATCATAACAGCAATCGGACTTTTTAGGGGCGTATGGGTGTGTTGATCCGCACCGAAGGTACTAGAACTTGTACTTGTTTGACATAAAATCCTAACATACGTGGGTTCAGTTAAATAAATAACTACAAATAAACATGTTCAATCTCGAGTAAGTCATCTAAACATTTCAGTCCTCTGACCAGTCTTTGTTAACAAGAGAGGATTCGTGCTCTGTGGATTGTGGAGCATGCTGAGTCGTGGGATTCCCCTCCCTGTGTTTTACTGAGTCCTGCTGTTTTGTTTGGCTGATGGAGAACAGGATGTGAGATTTACACCAGCAGAGACGAACGGGAGCAAGTTCAGACACAAGGATGGACTTGGCGGTTAACTCCCTGATTGTGTCACCAGAGGAGAGAGATAAATGGTGCAAAGAAAACAAACGAGGGGAAGCTAACTATTTTTCCTGAAGCTGCACGGAAGTTTCTAATTATATCAACTCTGAAGTCTGCAACTTCTTGTTCTGAGACACTCAGCCACCCACTGACTAACTCACCAGCACACACATGCAGATGGACACAACCTGTATCTAGAGCTTCAGCTTGGAATATCCACTCCCCCAAAGAGTTCAGGAAGATATTGATCAAGATTTCTTCAAAGAGTAAAATGCAGCTTTAGATGATTCTTTGAGAGTTGAATGATGCAGTAAAACTGACAAGATGTATCAAAATATGTTTTTAAGACAACCATGCCTCAGTTATTTAACCTTGGTATAATGCTGTTTTTTGTCAGTTTTTATGGCTTTAAGAGTTATTTATTTCATCAGGCCCTTGACTATAAGATAAAAAAAAGAATATTTCTACAAATAACCCTTAAAACAGTACAGGTCTTGCACTTGTATAATGTTTTATCAAGTCTGAATACTCCAAAGTGCTTTACGCTAATTAGTCATTCACCGTTCACACACTGATGGAGGTAAGCTGCATTGTAGCCACAGCTGCCCTGGGGTTAAACTGAGCCCTCTGACCACCATCAGCAGGCAAAGTGAATGAAATGTTTTGCCTAAAGACTAAGACTTTTGACCAGAAGGAACATTAAAAGTCAGCTAGAAATGCCAGAGGGAGTTTACAAAAGACTAATAAGTTTTAGGAGACATTTACATGGACTGGTCAATAAACAAACTGAAACTGTTTGGATACATAGCTCATAGGTATGTAGTGTCCAAAAAGCCATGTTTATGACCAGAGGAGTACTTTCTTTATGGTCAACCATGGAGTCCATCGTTGATGACGTGGGGATGTTTTACTGCTACAGGAACTGGCAGTCTTGATCTTCTACATGCTGTAATTAATTTTACATAATGACTTTTGTTCATTCGGCCAAATACTGGTCTCTGCAGTAATGGTACGTCCAGGCAGTGGTTGAGAAAAACAATGTTACAAATCTGCAGTGGCCTTCTCGGTCATCATATTTGAATCTAACAGAAAGTGTTTAAAGAAGGTAGTAGCAGCCAGACGTTATGAAGTAACACTGAGCTACATGCTTTTGCACATGGGTCATTCTGATGCTCATACGGAGCATCAGCCAGCCGTTTTCCCCGTGTCTACAGGTCTAAATGCTGCTGCTGCATTTCAGGTGATTGTGGAAAGTTAATTTGCTCTTCGTGTCACGAAGCTTTGAACTGGTTTGTGATTGTTTGCATAAGAAATATTTTTATGCTGTTTCATGAATTTCTTTGTAATTTATCCTTCCTTGACGTGATTACAAAGTCTTTGAGGTGTTGGGATTGCCTACTTCTGATTGCAGCTGCAGCTTTTACTGGCCTTTTAGTGCCTCCTAAATAAGCACCAAATTAGAAAGAGAGAGAGAGAGAGACAGAGACATTGTCCTTCCTCTTTACTGCGGTTAAAAACCTCTAATCTCTCACTTCAACTGACATTAAAGAGAGACGTGATTCACTCTGACATACTTCTATCAGTAAAAAGGGAAGAGAAGAAAAGAGAAGCAGAGGTGTGTGTGTGTGTGTGAGGTTGATTGAGGGCAGAACTGTCATGCCTACTAATATGGAGGCTAAGCCACAGAGCCCCCTCCAGCCCCAGGCGGGCAGATGGAGGGGTGGGCAGCACAGGGCTGAGGGTCTGCTATCTCCAATTCTCAGCTGCACTTGTAAGATATGTGCTATGTATGAAATGTGTTGGCACAGATCCATGTCCTTCAACTCCCTGTGCACCCGAACAGCTCCACCCAAGCCAGCTGTGTCAGTGTGAGCTCACTGGGCCCTGACAGCAGGGATCAAAACAACTGTGACACAGACCGCCAACAAAACAAGAGAGCACCTACGATAAGCCTCCCGTAGCTACATCACACAGGCTGAGGTGTGTTCTGAGCGGCGCCGGGGAAACTTTGTGTGTGTGCGTTTCTGCCTCCATCAAACACGGCGATGGCTAATGCATTAGTCAGTCATTGTGTCACCCTGTGATGTTGCTGAACACAATTAGCTCCTTAAGCTGAGCTGGAAGCCAAACGTGAACTAACATGAACCTCAAAGCTTCGTATCCAGATCAAGAGAAAGCTCAAACGCATGAGAAAACTGTTACACCGTTCAGCGCGAAAGTGAGTACACAAACTTCACAGAGACGCTGGGGAGTAAGAGTCAAACTAAACGACTCAGCGCCAGAGTCTGTGAATGTGACTTTTCAGTCCATATGGGCCAAAGACAGGAAATGTGTGCCTTCCTGTTTGATTTTATTGGAATAGAATCAGCCCAAAGATAGACGTGAGCGAGTCAAAATAATATACAGCTCTGCTTATTTTAACTGAGCAGGTGTTTTCAGTGAGGAACCGCAGTGATTTAAATCTCCATGAGAGTAAAATTGGAATAAAAGGGGAAAAGAAATGAGTAAAACATCAAAGCTCTGACACATGGAGTCTGAATTCATAAAGTGTCTTTCATGTGCGAGACCAACACAAAGTAGCAGATAATTGTGAACTCGAAGGAGAAAGGACACATGGTATCCCAATTTCTCTGTACAAATAAAATCTGAGCAGTGCTTTGCATTTGTGTTCATCCCCCTGAGGGAAGTGTTTTATAAAGCCAACTTCATTGCAGCTACAGCTGTCTTATGAAGCGTGTCTCTACCAGCTTTGGAGATTTAGGTTCATACATTTTCTTAAAAGAGCCCAAGCTCAGTCAGATCAAATGAAGACTGTCTTTAACCATCACTTTTCGCATCACCAAAGATTCTCAGTTAGATTTAGCTCTGGGCTATTTTAACTAATGAATGTATTCTGATCTAAACCATTAGATCAGAATACATTATAGCTCTGGTTGTAAGTGTAGGATGCCTGTCCTGTTGGAAGGTGAACCTCAAGCCTTTACAGCTTCTTGTGTTTTCTGACAGAATTGTCTCTTTTATGTTCTGGCCAGCGGGTTCACACCATGCTGAGGAAGACTTTTGAGAGTCGTGCGCTCTGTCACTGTCCGGGTACGTTTGAGATGTGTACCGCTTCCTGCATTTCACATGCTTTCTGCCATTGGGATGAAGGAGAGCACTGGATAATAGGAAGTTCAATTATATACTTGATCAACCAGTACTATTTCTTTGCCGCCAGTATCCATTGCACACCTTGTCAGTTTGGTGGAGAGTGGCCATGGTAACGCGCTGTATCAGCTATTCGATGTCCATTACCACTGGTAACTGGTGAGGAGTAGGAGTGTGGCTCAGCATGGCAATATTTTTCAAATATTATTAAAAATGTTGAAATTATGTGAATTATCTTAGTTTTCAGAAAAAAAGGAGAAAACTTTACATTTACATACAGTACTCCATATCGAGCTCCAGTATTATTGTGCTCCTGATTTATTTTCAGATATTTTACAAAGTGATTTTTTTTTTTTTAAGTTGGGCTATTGCTATTGGTTCTGTCAAAGAGCAGAAAAAGCCTTAAAAAATGAATTGAAGCATCGGTAATGCTGCTCCTATGTAACTCTGATTACCAGTTGCCTACCAAGATGGCGTGTTACCAGGGTAACCGACTTCTGGTCTGATCTCTTGGGAACTATCGATGCAAATTCTTGCCACACTTTTCTGACTTTTATGCGCTACTTCTAGCACTAATGTGACGTTTTAAAGGTGAATACGTTTGAACACTTTTGCAATGCCTCGGTATTCTACCAGAGCGCCTGAGGAGACTGGATACATCCACATGTTCCCTTTGCCACAGCTGAACCGTGTTGCTCTGTCAGCAGTGTATTTGTGGGTGACTGGAACAGATAATCAGCTGTTTGGTCGTCCTGTTCCTCCCACAGGAAGGAGCTGACAGCTTTGGGCCATCTTTCAGGTCGCGGATGAGAGGCCCCCGGTGTCCGCACACTCACACCGACACGCTGAGGTCGGTGTGAGTTCTGTGTGGCACACACAGCAGATGGAGACCTGAATGGCCCGTCCTGGCAGGAGAAGGTTACATCATGTAAATAATGTGATGCTCTGCCAGACTTTAATGACATCAGAATTTAATTCAGCCTCTGTGTTTAATGCACACCTCGTTCAGCTCAGTGCTGTCCTGTGCATGCATCTGTAAGCCTCAGCTGGCACTGAAATCTCATTTATGTTAATTATAAATCTAATTACGATGTTTTAATTCAATGTATTCTTAGGTTTAATATACTTACTTGGTAACTGAAGTATTTTGGCAATATTGTCCACTTTACAGTGCAGCCCTGCTAACCATATGCTGTTTAAAACCGATTATCATATTTGATTAATGTGAATTATACAGAATTACTACAGTATAATTGAACACAGTGGTCGTTTCTGGCTCTGCTCCCCGACAGTGGACATGTGCTGACATGACTAACAGAGCTAAAAAAGGCCAAGCAGCTGCTGAGGCAGACGTGACTTCTGCTTGAGCCAAACGGGGAAAAAAGTTGACTTTTGGAAGAACATGTCACTGTATTGTTTACTTAGAAGCTCGCAGATGTTGCAAACATGTGGAGGTTTTATGTGGTAGTTAACAGCAGGCCACGCTTAGCGTGCCACTCCCTCAGAAACAATTAACTGTAAACAGCTTAATGTCCTTTCCGCTGAGTATTAAGTTCATGACGCTTCCATGCAGAGAGGAAGGCAGTGAAAATCTGCCCTCGGTCCAGTAGGGGGGCAGATTTTCTTTCAAGTTTTTACAGCTTCTTTCTGCAGAGCTGTAGCTGTATAAATAAGACGCTTCATTTGACCAGCAGAGCGGAGATGTTGCAGTGACGGAAAAGTGATCACGATGCTGAACTCTGTGACTCGGCGCCTGCTGCTCTGGCTGTTTGTTGCTGCGCGGAGACTTCCAATCAGAAACGGAGCTGTAGTTTGTTCCGAGAGGGGCTTGCTCTGACATGATACGAGTAAATATAGCTGTTGTCTGGTGGCGCCTGATCTGATCAGTGTGTCATGAAAGGATCCATTGAGCGCAGTTATCTGGTTTGTGTAACATGCCTAATTATAACTGTATAAATGGATGAGTGAATCTCCTTTAAAGGCAGATGGAGAATTCATGACACTGAGCAAGTCTGAGCAATTTAGCTACTGTTTGTACTTTCCTGGCTCACTCTCTGTATTAAAGGTTATACATACAGGTGCAGCTCAATAAACTAAAACAGCGTTGAAAAGTTTATTTTATGTCAGTAACTTAATTAAAAGCTAAAACTCATATGATGTAGAGTCATTATAAACAAATGGATATATTTTCATCCTGTATTTCCATCAATTCAGATAATTCTGAGAACATCAAATAAGAAAAAAAAAAAACATCTTAATGCTCAATTATGTAATAAACATTTGTTGAACTTTTGGTTTTCCATCTTGTGCTTCATTTTATTCAGTGTTTTAGATCACTAGTGTTGCTTTTCCCTCAGTTCCTCTGTTTCCTGCACCTGTTTTCTTGGTTGGGCCTCCTTTTGCATGAATTACTGCATCAATGCTTGGAGAAGATCGACCTCTGGGTTCAGGGAGCCCTGGTTGCTTTAAAAGTAACCTTCAGGGTGTGACAGTGGCGCAGGGGCAAAGCAAGCGACTTTGCCCCATGACACTCGGTTGTCATAGGTTAGAGTCTCGACCTGTCGACCTTTTGAATGTCTGCCCTCTCTCTCACAACCAACTGTCCTGTCCACCCACTGTCAAATAAAGGCCACTAGAGCCAAGAAAATCCTTTAAAAACATGACCTTCAGCTCACCTGGATTGTGTGTTTGCTGCCTCTCATCTTTCGCTTGATAAAACCCCCAGACACCCTGTTCCAAATCTTTCTGTGGGATTTTTGTCAGGCTGGTTTGCTAGCCCATCAAGAGCAGGTTTTGGTGCGTTTGGCAGGAAGACGTCAGTCTTGCTGGAAAATGAAACCAGCATCTCTATAAAGCTTGTCAGCAGAGAAGCATGAAGTTCTCATAAATGTTTCTTGGTAGTGAACTGCTCTGGCTTTGGACTTGATAAAACACAAATGGCCCAAAACCAGCAGATGACGTCGCTCCCACAGTATCACTGCCTTTATCTTAAATATTAGGATATTTGGAAATATCTTAATATTCTCTCAGGTAACATGGATTTTGTGCCTCTCCACTCTTCCTCCAGACTCTGGGACTTTGATTTAAAAAAAAAAAAAAAAAAAAAAAAAAACTTTACTTGGATCTCAAAAGAGGACATTGAACTACCGAGGAACAGTCCAGCTGTTTCTGTCCACAGCTCAGATAAAAGCTGCTAAGATTGTCTGTATGGTTCTGAAGTGGCCTAACAAACGTAAAGTATCTGGGACAGTTGTAGACCACATCCTGGATTCATCTGTGTGTGGTAGCTCTAAAAGAGTCAAACTGCAGACGATGGCTTGCAAAACTCTGCCAAACTCACAAATGTCTTTTGCTTTGTTGCTTGAGCACATTTTTTCTTGCACACTTTTCCCTTCCATTAAACTTCCCATGAATTTTCTTGGATACAGCACCCTGTGAACAGCCAGCTTCCTAATCAGTAACCTTCTGTGGCTTGCCCTAGTCGTGAAGTAAGCAGCCTCCTACATGGTCATGTAGGCCATAACATCACATATCAGCTGTAAAGAATCGTTATCATTCTGATATAATACTCTAATTTTCGGATAAAGTTCAGGTTTTCATTAGCTGCAACAGAAAGAAACGCACTGAACTCCTAATATAACAAAACCTTTTAAAATTTAAGTTGTAACTGTATTAAAAAAATAAAAATATTAGAAAAATGTCAAGTCCAGCAAGTGGAAGTATGTTTGCAGGTTTGTTTATAACTCGGCTGCTGGTGTTCTCAGTTTCATCTTCGCAGATGGCTTATCCCTTCCTCTGGATCCTCAGTCAGAGGTGAAAGGTCATCCAGCCATCACAGGAAACCATCACTGAGTAACTGACCCCTCCGGAGGCCACCACCTTTCATCTGTCTATCCGATTCGTTTGCCCAAGTGACAGGTAGCAACTTAAAATGAAATACCCTACAGTCACACTCCTGGGAGAATCTCTCAAGCAAGATATATATACACACATTCTTGCTGCTTTGCTAGTGAGTGCACATTCAATTACAAGAACAGGGTGGGCCTTTACATGTTCACTTCTCAGAGATCTGCTGGGTCTCTTGACTTCTGGAGAGTAAATCCATCCACTTGCCTTCAGCGGCGTATCAGGTGTCCTCCAGCTTGTCTCTTATGTGTGATTAGTGTGAACCTACCCTGCAGCAACAGATGGGGCTCTGCTTGATGTGGTGGCATCCAATGCTCCTTCAATCTACAGATTATATAACGGACGGATAGTTGCGGTTTGAACTAAAACCCAAAAGGAGAAAAGTCTGATTATGGCTCCTGACAGATAACACAACATTTTAAAGAAGAAGAAGAAGAAGAAAAAAAAACTATATTGGCTCGACTTAAAAAACCACAGGTAAAAGTTTGCACTTTTAAAGTTGTTACTATTTAAAGTTAAGTTATTATTTAAAATTTCAGTAAAAGCAACAAGATCCTGTTTTTATGACCATAGGGAAAATAAAAATGAATTTTACAACTAAAGATTTGACTATGCTAACCGTCCAAATATTTGAGATCCTCTCTCAAAACGCTTGTAATTGCCTATTTTAATTGTTCAAACACAGTGGAAACTGTCTTGGCACAAGTTAATATCTACAGTGTTCCATATTTCCTATATCTGGGGAAGCAGCCAATCAGCGCCAAAGAAAATACCTGGCGCCAGCCAATATAGTGTCTTGTAGAATTACGCCTAGTTGTTTTAGTTTCCCCAAGCTGCATTTTCTTTCTAACATTTTGCATAAGCCTTCCAAGAATTCTGCAAATACAGGAATTTACTGCAGAAAAATCTACAAATACTGAAATGTGAATAGGCAGAAGTATTTCATAGAAATTGCTTTTACCTTTTGCTTAAATTCTAATCAGCAAATGCGTTAGAAATACTTAGCTCAGTTGTTTATAGTTCTAAAAAAATTATATAACAAGTTAACAGACATATTTTTGAAATATCTATCATATAAAGACAAATGACAGTGACATGTGAAGTCAAAATACCTTCCTATGCCTTGGCATTGTTTAATTTTATTAAAATGTTTGCAGACATTAACACTGGTAAAAATGTCTGACCAAAAGCCATAAGGCAGTCCTGTAGGAACGGTTCTCATAGCTGAAGCTGGTAGAATGTGACTCAGCGAGGAGAGGTTAGCTGTCCGTGTCCATGTTCCTGCTGACACACCGGGGCATTTCAGAGGCAGCTGGAAGACCAACCAGGGCTGTACCAGTTGACCCTGGGCCGGGCCAGGTACTTCCCATCGCAGCTCAGCATACCACTATGAAATCACCATCCTGGGACTAACGGGGAGCAGTTCAACTATTCATTACTGCTTGATGAGTCTCAGTTTTTACATGTCAGTTGACATGGAGGTTTGCATGTTTTTGTGCTCAATTCCACGTCGATTAGGATGTGCAAAGGAAGTGTTCTTAGATCCATGTGTGCACACAGTTGCACATATGGATGTGTTCACACATTTTTGTTACTTGTTTCAGTAGGAAATCCATACTAGTGTTTGTCCACGAGGCCCAAGGTTTTCCTTTTCTCAGGTTTTTAGGAGCTCTCATTAAATTTCAACAAACTCCATATTCCCAGTTGTCAAGTAAAAAAGAAAACTTGAGGTTTTTTTTTGGACTAACACCAACTCTAAAAACAAGTGTTCATACACTTGTGGATTGGTGGCCTTTCCCACCACTCCAGTAAATCGTTTTTGAAAGTGTATCGCTAATGTGCTTTCCATGTTGTTCTTTTCGATATATAAGCTGAATATGCATCCCATGTATGACTTCATCGTAATATTCTGTAGTCCTGAGTAGAATAACAGAAAAGAAAATGAAGTGCCGCATCGGCTGAAGGCTCTCTTTGGACAACAGGTACCATTGTAAGAGCTGATTTCAAGATTCCACCTCGGCCTCCACTTAGAGAAGTGTAGGCTGCGTCTTGATGCAGTCATTAGAGGGTGATTTGGTTGATATACGAGTAGACCTACTGCTCATCAGAAAGCTATCCGCCATGCTGATTGAGTCATATGTAGAGCTGCTGGGATAATTTGTCACAGGGCTGGCGGGTCAATGGTCTTTGATTGGAACACGGTATGAACTGCAGGATTTCCACTGAGTTGAGTACTCTCATACCATCACACTCTGGCTAGTGATCTCTCCTCTCCTCTAATAACTGATTATTGAGCTTAAATTGCCACCTTATTTCTTTATTTAAAAAAAACAACAAAAAAACAACTCACTTTCATCTTTGCCTTTTCTCCCTTGATTTTCCCGGCCTTTGCCTGGAGGGCCGCTCTGCTTGCTGAAAGGTAACAGAATCTTCTGGAATGACCCACTGAAATCTCTGGGTTGATTCACTGATGTTTTCTGCCTGAGTGAAGCACAAAGTACAGGACTGTATTTCACACACATATCTGGGGGTGTCCATTACAGCTGGGATCTGTGTAAAAACAAAAAAAAGGGACACTCTAATCCAGAATGATCTGTTTTAATGCAACATAGGGAAGAGGAGGTTGCCACATATATGATCACATAAGAGAAACCTTGTTTTAAATACCTGTTCATTTTGCTGTTTGAAACTTTAAAACATGTGGCTTAACAAGGCTCTGTAATGCTGCCAGATGCATGAATATACAAGTTCAGCTGTGTTCTGTAACTTTTAACACATCAGAGTGGAAATCACAGCCTTGGCACTCTAAAGCCGAGCAACTCAGTTCCCCTTCATTACCTTGTGAAGGGAAAAAAATGAAAAGGGGAAAAGGAGGAAAGACAGAAAAGCTTAAAAGGAAAGAAGAAAGCATGAGAAGTTCCAAAGAAATATGGCAAAATACCTGCAGTGACTTTCAAAAACTACTAGATCTTTCTTCTGACTGTTTTGGCATTGCCAGGTGGGAGCTTCAGCACTGACCATAACACAGGTATGCCTAATCCTCTTTCATCTACAATATCACACAATGGGAGTGCCTGTCCGAGTGAAGCAGGAGATTCATGCAGACATAAAAGGCCGTGTGCATGTCTGTACCAACACTGTCCTGGTCCTTATTATTCTTTTCACATAGCTGTAAGTCTAAACAAGACCCACTTCCTGAGGAGGACTGCTGTGCACTCGCTGCACCCACGCTGGCCCTGGTGTTGTTCTGCTCCAGCGTTTGTGTGTGTTTGTGTGTGCAAGGCTGCTGCGCCTGAGATGACCCTGCTTTCCTTCTATAGGGGCTTTCACTCTGCAAGAGCTCAGCCCCTGTTAGAAGGGAGCCCGTGCTGGTACCTCTCTCTCTGCCTGTCGTTCTTGTGCAGACGTCTCCCCTCTTTTCATTCTCTCGTTCCCCTCTCACCACAGCAGCAGCTTGAGTACTTCCAGCTGCTGACAGAAAATACAAACTCCAGTCCCACATGCACAGTCTGAAATGAGATTTACAAAAAGGTGGTATGGCTGCCCTCTGTAAACATGCATCTATCTATATATACGTACCAGCCACTTTATTAGACACACCTGTTCAAATGCTGGAATAGCATGGTAACAAATTCAAACTGAGCATCAGAATGGGGAAGGAAGGGGATTCAGGTTACTTTGAATGTTCTGAAAAAGGTGCAATATCCAGTGTGTGAATGAATAAGCATTACTGGTGGCAGAGGTCACAGGAGAATGGGCAGGGTAGGCTCAATTAACTACCAGTTACAACCGAAGTAAGGCGAATACAATCTCTGAAGCAAGAGAAGCAGAACTTTGAAGCAGACGGGCCAAAGAAGCAGAAAACCACGTCTGCTAATGCCTGGTTTACGCCGTAAGCTTTTAAAATTGTTGGCTGATTGTCATTTGAGAAACCACATATGACTAAAAACATCTTCAGTATAAAAGGTTTGGTGTGTGGTGTCGAGTTACAGCAGGAGAAATACACCAAACACAAACCAATTTCACTCGCCAACATTCAGATGTCAGACAGGAAGTCTCACCAAACCTCTTGAGACCAAACGTGAGTTCAGAGTAAACAAACATGACTGACTGGGAAGAACCAACGGCGATAATTTGTGGACTATCTGTAACAGAGAACAAACAATACAAAGACAACAACGTCCACCGGATTATTTGGTGCGTCATGGCAGTTGTTTTGTCTTGTGTGTATTTTCGATTCTCCTCAGTTTTCTTGACCTCGTCACATTCAATAGATTATGTTTTCGTTTGTCCTCCAAGAACACCCCACATTGTGAAATTAGGACAATCTTAACATGTTGAATATTCCTGATTTTAAATTGGAGCCATCCCAAAGTCCTTTCGCACATGGCAGGAATAACCCTTATGGTCATCCCAATAATCTGGACATCCTTAAGATTGTTGGAAGGGAAAAATCTTTGCAAAAATTGGCCTATAAGTCTTGCTGTGTACCATAAATAATTCTGCCTTGAACAAGAAACAGACGTTATATGTCATACAGACTGATCAACACTTCACAATAGATTGGAAAAAACATTGCCTTGTTCAGTGAGTCTTGCTCTCAGCAACAACATTTAGGAACAAATAGCCAGGCGAGTAGTTGCCATAAATATCCTGAAAGCATAGTGTCAAGAGTTTAGGCTGGTAGGAGGTTTCTTAGTATACTTGGTATCACCATACAGTGTGTCCAACTTCTGATGGGTAGTTCCAGCAGGATGATGCACCATGTCACAAAGCGCAAATCATCTCACTTCATGGCTTCACTGCAGCCTTATCTACATAGTCCACTTTCTGCTCTTTGCTTTCCTTTAGCCGATAATTGTTTAGATCCATAATAGCTGCTTCATCACAGAGGCTCTGTGGAATCAAATCATATTGGAATGTGTGGTTCTTCAATCAAGCCAAAGAAAACCCTCTGCAGTACAAAAGAAAAAGAACACAAACAACAGATAACTTGAAGCCAAATCTGTCAAAGCACGACTGTGCCACAGTCTGAAAGCAGCTCGTCTGAGACAGTGAACTGAACACAGATCCGCTGCACTTGTGCTTCTTCTTTAGTAGCAGCACTGTCTCTGTCAGTCCTTTCAATGTGTAATAAAACAAGACGAGAACACCAGAGGAACCTGTTGCTGGGTTATAAGACCAAAGAAGCCCAGGGAAAAAAATGGTAATGCAAGTGAACGCAGTTGCAAGGACCTACCGGGGTGTAACCATAGCTGCTAAACTTGCATTCAGGCCTTTTTCCAAGCTGGGCTCAGGGTATGCAGACAACCTAGGGGCGAGATACTTAGGGAGGACTTTAAGCCTCTTTGTCAAGCTCCTTGGAGTTCATTCGACTGCTGCAAAGAGACTGAGGCATGCAGCTGTCTAGCAACAAGAACCCCCCATACCACAGCCCTGTGGTTAAGCAGGGTGAGTATGAAAGTTCATGTTGTGTGACTAAACATGTGGGTTTAAATTTGTGAAGGTGGGACACTGAGTATCATAACAGGTGAGTCAAATCAAATTTCAAAGGCTCAGAAGCAAATTCTTGAATAAAACTTTAGAAATACTGTAAATTAACATGTCTGAAGTGATAGATGGACCCATCAAAAATAACTTTGGAAGCACATCAAATTACAATGCAGCCATTGTATTCCCCTTATCTGAGATCGGGTCATGGGGTAACCGGTCCAGGAGGGAACCCCAGACATCCCTCTCTCCAGTGGCATCCTCCAGCTCATTCTGAGGCATCCCAAGGCTTTCCCAGGCCAGATGGAATATATAATCCCTCCAGCAAGTTCTGGATTTTCCTTGGGGTCTCTTCCTAGTGGGACATGCCCAGAAAACCTCCAAATTGAAGCAGCCAGGGGGCATCTTGGTCAGATGCCCGAATCACTTGAGCTGACTCCTTTTGATGCAGAGAGGCTTGCAACCTAGATGGACCAGTAAATCAAGAGCTTTGCGTTTTGACTCCGTTCTCTTTACCACATAAGATTGGAGCAACATTCACATTAGTGCAGACAAAGCCCCAATCCATTTGTCTATATCCTCTTCCATCCGGCTATCTCTTGTGAACAAGATACTTAAAGTCCTCCGCTTTAGGCAAAGACTGATTTCCAACCCAGCAGGGGTAGTCCACCTTTTTCCAGTCGAGAACCATGACTTCTACTTAACTTGTAGCCCACTGTCCTTTTCTTAAGCCTCTTAATCCTGTTTGAAAGTATCACCTTCTGGATCTCTGGAGCTTCACATCCTCTGCTGAAACGTGCTTTGGCAGTTTATAAGTTCTGAATTCAACCAAAAATTCAAGTATCAATATTTCATGTTTTCATTGAAATTCATAACCTTAGAAAGCTATTCCCTTATGTGCAAAGTTAATCCTTTGGACAGAAGTGGTAAGAAAAAACAACTAAAACAACACAGCAAGATGTTCCAGTTTGCTATGTGCCTTTTTGGTTCCCTTAGAAGGCCACAATCTGAAATTTGTAAAAGTCCTCACTTGTTTTACTTTTTAACAATAGATAATCAACAGAACTATATGAATATAACATCATTCTATTATCAGAGATACGTCTGGTTGAGTCTTTAAAAATTAAGACCCAAATTGATCATCAGAGATGCAAAGATAATGAAATTAAAGTTAGGTTCACTTATACAAATTGAATTAAAATTTAATGTTACATTCTTTAATTCCAAGTTCTGCTTACCCTCAACAAAACTGCAAAGTTAAAGAACTTAATGTTACTTTCCTGCTTGGGAACGATGAAGGTAAGCTAATGCTAGGTCCTTTACTCTCTCCCATTAGTTGCCCAACAGCAGCGTTACAGAGCCTTAGTTTCACCTGAAAGTTTAGTCTTCTGTACAATATGAAAAATCTTACACATATAATAACACATCGGTTAAACGCTGGTTGTTGTTTATGCTAATTAGTAACACTGAGAAATCACACAACCAAATTGTTGCATCCATGATAAATTTTCCTACCAAAAACCATAATTTGCTAACAGATTAAATGACCCCACATTACTCCTGAATGCATTATTTCAATCTTAAACCTTTTTTATGGTCACTAAGAACCAGAAGAATATTATACCCATCATTAGCTTTTTCAGCGTACATTTAGCATGACAGCTGTGTTTAAGTTTTACGTTTAAAAAAATCTACAGTTGAAATAATTACTGTTTCTCTTTGATGAGGTGAGATTTATAATAAGATTTAAAAATTGGAAACTACTTCATGGAACCAGGAGTAACCTGCATGTCTCAGGTACATTCATTGCAAAAGCACCTTAGCGCACCTCTTGTTTCCATCCTGGGCCTTGTGACATGCGCCGCGAACAGAGTCTGAGACAACAGACAACACAGTAAAAGCTATGTGCTGTCTTTCCATGAGACTATTATCAGTGAAACTAACACCTTCTTTGGAATGCCACAAACCTGCCTGGAGACATGGAGCAGCTAGTTTTATGAGGCCAGTCTCTACGCTGCTCCAAATGAGGCATGGTGAATTCTTCACTGCCAGTCAATCCCTGGGGAGGCAGTCAAGAAAACCCTATTATATTTGGGGGCAGGCAGTGCTCAAACTGACAGCAACTGCTGCGACAGCAAAGCTCATAGAGAGAGAGAGAGAGAGGTGTGCTCCCCATTTCTACATGACAACAGAGTAAATTGCACACGACTTGGTCTCATTTGGTTTGAATGTTGGTTCTGAACAAAGAACAATGCACTTAAAATGCAGTTAAAATGAACGGACTGCCTCATTATACTAACAACTCAAGATCTGAATGACTTTGCCTTGTAAATAATAAAACATGAGCCATAAACACAAACCAGCTGCTTCATTTAATTTCAACAGTGCAGAGTTAACTTTTTACATAAACCTACATTCATAAAGCAACACTTATCCAGATGTTAAATCCATCTGGATTCCAATTACATAAGTTTGCAAATTGCAATTAGTTATTGAGCGTATAGTCAAAATTGAAACTTGTAATAAGAGCTGTGGATTTTTAAGCTAAGCATTCTCCAATAGAGTTTTACAACATGGGTTCTCTCAATTCCAGGATCTGTGCATTTATAATTCAACGAGAAAAATGTAATATGACCAGAGCGGAAAACATAGGAGGACATGAGTAAAGCAGTGTTGGTTTCAGTATCGAGGATAACATGGAAAAGGTCAAGCCTGAGTCGGCAGATCTCACATAATCACCTCTAACACAATGCTGCTCCCCTGTTCTGCAGAAGCCTCCTGATGAGAGGGGGAGATGGAAAGATTGTGACAGAGAGAAAAGAAAGGAGGATGGAAGACGAGGAAGGGAAGAAGGGCAGGAATAAGAGGAGAATGTGGCATTATCATTCCAAGCATCAACCATGTGGCAGATGGGCTGCTTGTCTTAAGCTGTGAAGGAGTGGCGTACGACCCTGCTAACCCTGAGCCTAATGAAAGATTGACTGACTCACCTTGGTATGCCAATGTGTGTGCATGCTGCACAAAATACCAGTGGATTTAAGCCTTGGATAAGATCTGGTTGTCTTATAATGGAAATGATACTTTTAACAGCCCTGTGTGAATGCAGGACCATAAAGAGAACTAGTCTGATGAGAACTGGAGATTTGTTTACCTCAAGATTCGACAATGTAGACATGTCACTAGATGCAGTGTTTGAAGTTATTATAAAGTAGGATGCTATAAATAAACACAAAGTTATGCATAATTCTGAAGTGGAAGGGGAAAGATCATTGGTTTCAATTATTTATTTTACAGTATGAAGCCCAAAAACTGCACCATACCTTGACAACAATAGAAGCTGTAGGTCTATTGAGTTTTATCTTTCAGAGACATGAATTCCAGAAATGTTTTTTCTTAGCAATAATGGACAAAAAAAGATTGTTTAGAAATGTGAAATAAAATTTTCAAGTCACATTCTTAGTTAGATTTAGATCCTTACTTTGTCTAGGCCATTCTCTGCTCTGATTTAAACCTTTCCATTGTATCTCTGGCTGTATGTTTAGGGTTGTTCTACTGGAAGGTGAACTTCACCTCAGTCTGAAGTCTTCTGCAGCCTCTAACAGGTTTTCTTCCTTGTCTGATTTGTGTTTAACTCCACTTATCTTCCCATCATCTTTACATGGCTTTTCTGTCCCCAGTTTTGCGTCTCATCTGACCAGAGCACCATCTGCCATATGTTTGTGTCCCTCTCCTTTCCCAGCCTGTCACTTTGGGTGGATGTCCACGTCTTGGCAGGTCTTCAGTTGGTCCATCCTCTCCTCTCCCGTGATATTACATGTATAATTCTGATGAAAATAGACCCTGGGTCTATCATGTTTGTACAGTTGGAGACAATCGCAGGGATTTGCTAGTGCTCTGTGAGATCCCAATAAATTTAACACATTAATTCTGACTAATTTGCCAGAATTAAAACAATTCTGTCAAATTCTTACAAGTTCTTAACAGTGATGTTTAGAACTGTAGGTTATCACAGACTCTTGTTGCAACTAAGTATTGTACAAGCAATTAGCTTAGGGGAGCATTTATTTCCCCCCCCAACAAGCCAGTGTTGTAATAAATTAAAAAATAATTTCAAAAGTGCATTCTGTATTTTCTCTGGGTGTAATCGTCTGATGATATTTGTTCAATGATCTGAAAGTGACAAGAAGTAAAAGTAGTAGAAATCTTTGAGGGTGAAAATAATTTTTCGCAGCACTTTAGAAAACTCAAGCTATATGAATGTATTTCTCTCCTAAAAAACATCAGCTGTTTAGATTTTTTAAACCAACCTTGCTAAATAAATTAGGTTCTAAAAACAGGAAATGGAAAACTTGAATTATTTTGTGTCAAAAATAATGATAAAGTTTTTCAGACATGAAGACGAGTGACTCTTTCTTCCGTAACCAATTAGTTCTTCAGTGCCATATGGGTGCCTTTACAGTGTCAATCAGCAGGCAGTAAACATTGTCTTTCAGCAGCAGTCTACCTCGGGGGGACTGTCTTTAAACAAGAAAGTCAGCTCTTTGATACCGCCCCTCCTCACCTTTCAGCACAGACATCCCCAGACGGAAAAGCACACCTTCCCATAAAACACAACCACAAAACACTAATACAGCCTCTTTTTCCATTTTATGGCCTCTCTTCACACAATTACCCCTGATCACACAATCAACGTTTGCTTTTAAGACTGGAGCTGTGTGCATGTATATGAGAGTTGCATGCATGCATGCAAGGATATAGACAAGAGAAAGGAGAGCAGCCGGGGTTGTGTGACTGTCTATGTTGTTACAAATACAACGTGTTTTCATGTAGACGCTCAGGCTCACAGACTGGAGAGCTAAGGATGAACCCGCTGTCTCTGCAGCACTTCTCTCCTTGCCCTTAGCCGTTTCGCAGATTCCAGATGACATCCTGACAGGGGGGCTGAGTGACTCGAGGTGAGGCTGTGTGATGACAGACCAGGGCCTTTATCAGTGACCAGCACACTGCCAGCTTGCTGTTTGAAGATTAACTGGCAGATTGAAACCCAAAACTGCTGCCATTCCTGCTTGACTCACAGCCTCTTTACATATGTTTTTTTTTTTTCCTTTCTCCCCTTTAACCCCTCACTCTCTGGCTGCAAGAGCTCGCTGGGTTTAATGTAATTGGCCTATTTCCTGCATATGAAGTTCCACGTTTGTCGTAATTGACTAGGTCTTTTATTGGCTGTGAGACAGGTTAAATGGGAACCAAATGGAGAGGCAACACAGGAAGCCCGGCCCCACTCTATCTGGTGCTCATCAAATCAGCCAACCTGGGCGTAGCACAGCAAAGTGCTGAGAATGTGGCTGCAGTGATTAGCAGCTGCATAAGGTTTACCAGTATGCGACTGGCATATACGAGTCCATGTTGGCAGTGCGAGGATGTTGATCAGCTTTGCAATCTGGCATTTATTTGAGAGGAAAGCATCCTGAGCTCTGAGGAATCCAGATAAGTTAGAACCTCTCCAGTGTCGTAGAAATCCCTTAGTGATTTATTCTGCTTGTTTTTGATCATCAAATAAATGTCCAAATCAAGACAAATGTAACCCGAGGACATAAAAAACATAAATTACCAAATAAGGCTTTCATTTAATAATTTAATCTAACCTCTTTGTCATACCTGAAGAAAATAATTGCCAATTTACAATCTAAATCACTAAATAATGTTGGTCTAATCATTTCAGTTGTTCTAATTTCACCACAATGGATGACATTGGACCATGACCAAGCTGTTTAAAGTTATACCACCTCCTGTCAGTCAGATTTATATCTTAACTTTAACTAGACCATACCAAATCCAAAAGGTCACAAACTGATGGTCAGACATCATCTTTCAAATCAGTCCCAGATCATCATACTGCCACTACCGTGTTTGACTGTTGAGAGGATGTTCTTTATTTTGCCAGATGTAGTGAACCATGCACTTTCCAATAAGTTTGACTTCAGTCATATTGCAAAATATTTTCCTAAAAGTCTTGAGGATCATAAATGGTAAATTAACAGAATTTATACAGCACATTTTCAGTCATATTAAGGCTCTTTACACTAGAGTCACATTCACTCATGCAGAAACACACACAATCATACAAGGGCACATCGACATGTGGATGTTGAACCTACATCCTTCCGATTGCAAGACAACTAGCCACTGATCCACAGTCGCCACTTAAGACTTCTGGGTAAATCCGACGCCCACGGAAGCCATTTTACCCAGGTTCTCTAAATCAGGGCAAAATGTTTTGCTTCTTGTTATTTGTCGACTGCTATTTTGCCCTCAATAATTGAGAACTGCTTTCTGTGTCTAAGATCATTTTTGTTTGTTATAAACATTGTTTGATGATCTGAAACATGACCAAAAAAATCAAAAAACAAAGAAATCAATAAGGATTTACAGCCTCCTTTAGACTTATTTGGTTAAATTGATTTGTAGCTCCAAACCTTTCTAATTTCTCCACAGCTACCTCTTAGTCCAGACCAGGCCTGTAGATAACCTCATCCACTTTGTTTCATCAAAACATCTCATGCCAAAGTAAATGACATTCAACAAAGCTGCTATTCTGCTCTTTGATGTTTGCCAGAGTAAATGGACTATCAATGCAGAGCATAAACACTCCTGTATGCTAATGTTCCTCTGGGGGTCTTTGATGGCACCAGTAGTATATGTGAAGTGTGTTTTGAAAAATTGCACAGGTAAGCCATCCAAGCAGCGAGAATGAGCGAATATTCACTCAGTGTATCTCTTCAGCAGGAGGAGGGTGTGAGGCGGGAATCAGAATTGGAAAACGTTGATCCAAAGTTGAAGAAATTGAAGCATAATTGAGGTGTGTTTGAAGTGACTTACAGCAGACAGGACAAGAAACCCAACCAAGCCACGGCTGGCGGGGGTCCAGTTCACTGCCAGGTGACATCAGTTGGCGTTGTTTCACCACTCCATTTATTTTATTGTGCTCATTGTCCTGCAACATTCACTCAATCAAGTGGGTGTTTTTTTTGTTCAGACAGTCCAGGTGCAGCGTGCTACTGGAGGCTTCCTGTCTCCCCACAACTCCTTTTCAATGTCTCTCCTGCCGCGGGTATTGTCATATCCCACAGCGCGCTTGAAAAGAGGCAGCAGCCCTGCGCAAATGTCAGAGAGGTGACTTGTTTTTAACTCTTAGCAGGCACTGAGTGTGCTGTCTGGGTATGTGTGTGTGTGTGTGTGTGTGTGTGTGTGGTGGGGGTTGAGCTGTTCTGAGTGTGTGTCTGCAACAGCATAAATACAGAGCCGCCTTGGAAAGAATCTTCTTGCTTTCCTGTTCTGTAAAGAAGGATTTACAACATGGCGCCCCCTGTTGATAGGTTGCTTCCTTTTTGATATAGCGCTGAGACTGTGATTTGTTATTCATATTGGTCTGCTGGTTTAGTTTTCACCATTTCAGAACCAAAAACCGTTCCATCAGAAAGTTCTGGTGGTTTAAAGTCTTAGGAAGTTGCAGAGGAAAGTGGCAGAGAGCCTGAGCTTTTCTCAGTGCTGCACATCCACAGTTAGCTGGTAGGAACTTTTCCTCTGATTCCCTTACAAGAAAGACAGATTCAGCTATTTGTAAACAGTTAGGTGCTGACAGTTTTGAAGTGCCACTCTTATGAAGATCGATGTGATTTTTGAACGGCCAACAGTAAGCTCTACCCGAGCAGATAGTCAGATTAATTAAGCGTGGTATGGGAACAAGCCTCCAACATGGAATCATTTTGCAATTGCTCCATTTTGTCCTTATTAGAGATCCAAGCCCACAGAGGCAAGACAGCAAAACCCTGAAACTAAGTAGTCATTGCTTAAAAATGCAAGGACATAAAACAAGATCAAGAGACAATCAAAGTGGGGAAAGGATTGAAAACGGCTTTTTAACTCAAACCCAAAAAATAATTAAAGACAATAGCTCTTAAAAGTCTAAATGTCCAGCTACTCACAACGGACAAAAAGTCACAGACTGAGCAGAAGATTCAACATAGCCTCCATTTCTCCATTGTTGTGTTGTTTAAGTGACATACAGATCACATCACCCTACGTTTCAGACTCGGTTGGCCGTACACCTTATGACGAAAACCATCCGAACTGCAGACAGTAGAGTAGAAACGAGTCGAGCTGCACTGCTGGAAACGGGCCAATAGTTTCCTACCCACAGTGAGCAGTTAGAGAGAATAATCCCAGGGCAGGTCACATGTGAAACAGCCGGGCTAATGTGATAATACCATGGTCTCTGAGTTATCATTTCTGAGTGGCAGGGATAGTTTCTAAACAAGAGGCATCCTGGGACCAAAATGGATTCCAACTGCGGCATTAAGTTAGCTTTCTGTGTATTTGTGGAGATTTCACACCTTTCAGCGTCTCTTCTCACTTTCCAGCTCAGACAATTTATGTTTGATCATAGAAGTACCACTGTATCACTTACAATGAAAGCCTTATTAAGTGTTTGCTTTCTTTATCAGCGTAGCAGGACAATGAAACAAAGCGATGACTATAACATGAGTGAGAAAACAGAGTCCAGGCCAAACGGGAAGCCCCAGCAGTAAAGCCACGTCAAGCTCGGTTAGAGCATCTGAGCAGTTTAATGGACAGAACTGACAAAGGCCAATTTCTGCGACATATTTCAGCCCATTTTTCCCACATTTTCCTCGCTGCTGATGGCTTTCAGCACCGTGTTTACGCACACATTCAAACTTTCCCACACAAACCTCAGAGGGGAAGGTGTTCTGCTCTTTTATATGTGGGTTAAATTTATCTCCTAAAGCATCAGCCAACTTTCCTGCACATGTAAGTTAATTCTCCATCTGCACCCCAACTGACAATACATCTGAGCATGGAAAGAGATGGAAAAAAAAAGAATTACACCGCCGTCCTGCCTGGTTTTTCCTTTCTGTCTTGCCTTCACCCACAGAATGTATTGCTGTTGGACACACAGAGAAACACACAGAGCTGTACCCCGCGGTGAACGACTCACATGTGCCATCCCGTTAGTGGGGTATTTTTGTCTGTGTGAGTGGGCAGCGGTGTCACTCAGCAGAGGGAGAGCTGTGAAAGCCAGTCACTAACAAGCAGAGATTCCCTCCCTGCATCCCACAGCCAGATGGCTAATCTCAGCAGAATCACAAGCGTACTTTATAATCATATCTGAAAATAAATAATTTAATAAATAAACACGGCGGCACCATAACAATTTAAATGTCTTGTGGTCGCAGGCTCCCTGGAATGAGGTGACAACGTCATAAACTAAAGTCTTCTCTTGTCAAAACGGGCTCATAATTAGACGCAGCGGTGTGGCCTCGGTTAGCTTGCAAAACAGACAACATTGCTCCGGGCTGGCCCTGCAAATTGGAATCATTTGTGTTTTCAGGGCTGGTGTTGGGTCAGGGTGCAGTCGATGATGGCTGAGAGGAAAAGCAACACATTCTTATTTATTTATTATTTGTCTTCTTGTAGGAATATGGAAGTATCTATGCCTCCTTCCAGCCTCTGAGAAAAAAAGGAGCTACACCAAGAACTAAACAGTCTCCTTATGACTAGCTGTGCCTGTGGCCGGGATGATGACAGGCTTGATTCCTGCTGGTGCTGTGCCAGTGAATTGCCCGAGGATGCCCGCGGGTGTCTGAGGCTGCATATCCATTAGCTACCTGTGTAGACTGCTCCTCTGAGATATGCACAGACTGATGTTTGCTTTCCTTCTTTTGCAAAGATTCCTCAGCCACACACACCTGAAACCAACCATCTGGGCGAGAGTGGAAATGCGTGCTGCTGTGGCCGGCGAGCGCTTCCTGTCACTCAGCCTCATCAGCCGACGCTGTCAGCACAACTGGCATTCCAGTGTTCCCCTCCTTCTGTGGGAAGAACAAACTGGTGCATGTTGTTACGCTCTTGGCTTTATAGACACACAGTGACTAGAAAAGGAAAGCATCTGTATCCTGTAATAAATGTCCGGGTGAGATTCAGCACTGCAGAAATTTATGACGATCTGTTTGTTTTGTGCTGGAATAAATTACGCAACAGCGCTGAAAAATGATCTCATGACAGAGTTCATTATTTGTGCTGCTTTTAATCATATCAGACACAGAATTACATATTACATACCTTTGATGGATGCACATGAGAGGCAATAAAACCTAATGCAATCCTGTTTGTTGCTATTATATTACATTTTTGACAACAATGAAACTGATGTTGTATACAGTGCCTTGTATATTTTCAGATTTCTTCCATGTATTCTACTGGGATTGTATCTGATGGAGCAACACAAAGACAAATTTAATTATATAGCAGATAAAAATGATACTTATTTTTTTCTTTCACAATTATAATTAGTACAGTGTGCATTTGTATCCAGTTCCCTTTACTCTGATGCCCAGAAATGGAGTGGCGTACAACACTGACTCTAAACATGCAACCAGAGCTATAATGAAGTGGTTTAGATAAACATGTGTTGATCTGTTAGAATGGCCCAGTCAAAGTCCAGACCCAGAGGCAAGACTTGCTCTCCATCTGGTCTGACTGAGCTTAAGCTGATTGAGACACAACCAGAGCTGTTAGCGTTACTAACTACTAACTAAGGTGCCCGGAGTAAAAACCACATAATTGTCATTCCACTTCATAATTTCTGTTGATATATTTTTATAAAATTCTTCAAAATATATTAAGATTTGTAATAGTAAGATGAAAAATGCAGAAACATTTAAAGGGTATGAATATTTCTGCCCCTTCTGGTTTTCTTGGTAACCGGCAACAACCAACACACAAATACACAGGAGGAGCAAATAATCTTGATTCATTTAAACCATGCAGAGCTCAGTTCTCAATATTTACACTGAGCATAAAATCAGCCATCAGATTTTCCGAACATCCGGGAAGAGGAACATCTGTTTGATCCACAGAAACTAATGATGTCATGCCCAGAATGTTCAGCAGGAAGCGCAGCGCTTTGAGAGCTGTCACTCAGCCACGGAGCGCGGGCAGCAGCACGGCGTCTGTTCAGACAAGATACTTGCCAATCATTTCGCAGGCTAGCAAGGAAGCAGGTGGGCTGGCCAATGAGAGCAGGTCCCAGAGCAGCAGGCCCCAGGAACAGGAAGTGAAGCACCATCTGGAGTGGCGATGAGCTATGAGTGGGCAAGTGAAACAAAGTGATGACATTCTGGAAAGAAGCTGGTGGAGTGTGCTGCTGGATATAACAAGGGTACTTGGACCCGTTCTGCCTGTCACAGCACGTTGTTGATTCTGCTAGCTTATTAAGGCTGCATGGGAAGCCAGTCTTCTCAAACCGCCATGGAGGAGCGCAGGATAATAGTCAACCAGTAGTACCATTATTAGGGAGCACATGACATGGTTAACCACTACTCAAACTGATCAGTGTAGACGAATCTATGGCACAGACACAAGCTGCATATTTATCCCTCTCGGGTTATCTATTATTAATTTCACTGCGTCACTTTGACACAAACTCACACGAAAATAAAAATATTAAATTAAATCTAGCACAAACTGAGAAACTGGAATTAAATCTGCAGAAATGTTTTACTTAATAATAATTTTCTGATAACAGATATACATAGTCAAATTTTATATTAATAATTTAGATCAGGGATGGCCAAAGTCGGTCCTGGAGGGCCAACATTCTGGATGTTTTAGTTCTCTCCCTGGTTTAACGCACCTGGATCAAATGACGGTTCGTTAGAAGGTCTGAGAAGAACAGTGACCTGCTGAAAAGGTTGTTACTAGAACTGGTGGTTCTCTCCACCAGGAGAGAACCACCAGTTGTCTCCACCGGGAGAGAACCACCAGTTGTCTCCACCGGGAGAGAACCACCAGTTCTCTCCATCAGGAGAGAACCACCAGTTCTCTCCACCAGTTGTCTCCATCAGGAGAGAACCACCAGTTGTCTCCACTGGGAGAGAACCACCAGTTCTCTCCATCAGGAGAGAACCACCAGTTGTCTCCATCGGGAGAGAACCACCAGTTCTCTCCATCGGGAGAGAACCACCAGTTGTCTCCACTGGGAGAGAACCACCAGTTCTCTCCATCGGGAGAGAACCACCAGTTCTCTCCACCGGGAGAGAACCACCAGTTCTCTCCACCGGGAGAGAACCACCAGTTGTCTCCATCGGGAGAGAACCACCAGTTGTCTCCATCGGGAGAGAACCACCAGTTCTCTCCACCGGGAGAGAACCACCAGTTGTCTCCATCAGGAGACAACTGGTGGTTCTCTCTTGATGGAGACAACTGGTGGTTCTCTCTTGATGGAGAGAACATGTCGGTCTGACGCTGTTGCTGCTGTGCTGTACGAGGGTGGAAACCAGGCCTGACTTCATTACTTCCAAATGTTTTCAGTTTGCGTTTGCGTACACGACTGGCATTGCTTTTCTACAATGTTTCACGGTGGAGCCTGTTGTCAAACCTTTGCGTTTTTTCCCCCCAGTCAAAACTTTGTTACGGTGTAAACAAGAGGCTGAAACTCAACAAAGCATTTGGATTTTACTGAAGTTAACGGGGCGAAACTCTTCAACATGAAAAACCCGATGGCCTAAAAAACAAAGTATTGCTTTAGTTGAGATCCCAAGCTGTGAATCAGTACGTCTACATTTTCTTACAATTGACTAAATATTTCCAGAAAAAATTTTAAAAAATTGTTTAAGGTACAAGTTACTCTTTAATTGTGGCATGCTCAAGTCTACGCCACCCTGAACAGTGAGCCATACTGACTGCAATAAAAGCTGCCACTGTCTGTTGGAGGAGAATCAATCGATTCTCCTCAATCTATTGATTGAGTAGAATCTATTGATTGTGATAGTTTATTAAAGTCGTGGGTTGGAGCTGGATTTGCTCATGCAGGGTGGAGGAGCGCAGCATGACACAGTAACCCAGAGATCCAACTGATCTCTTTAACAAACTGCATAATCATCATCTGAGTTCATATATTTTTAGCTGCGCTGCATCACTATGACAGTTATCAATTTGCAAACTCATAAAGATGAAAATATGAAAACTAATGTAGCAATAAAACCTGACAAATGAAATATTATGCAAAGTGTTTAATTTAAGGGGGAAAGGATGAGAGAAAATCTATTACAGCAATTCTGCAAGAAAATGATCTCTTTTGTGTTTTTATGTAACAATGATCTTTAATTCTTCTGATAGCAAGCAGATATGCAGACAGATAAGTCAGAAGAAATGAAATCAAACCCATTTGTTTTATTTTTTTGAGATGCTTTGGCTGAATCATCAGGCTGATTAATAGCAGTTAACACCTCATAAAAATAGAGACGCAATTATGGTGGAAAATCGGGGGCCGGCGTTACCATCATGCTAATAAGGACTGACTATAATTACATTTATTGCAGCATTGTCCCAGAGATTGATAAATTCACTCCCAATCTCGTTAATCTCTCAATAAGATCCAGAAAGGAATTTTATTATTTTCCTCTCCTCGCAGTGAGAGGGAAAAAAATTAGGAAAGAGAACGAGAAATATTAAAAAAAGGTAAACGATTACTAGAAAAGTGAGTTGGGAAAATGGAGCGAGGGATTGAGAGAGAAAAAGAAAGGAGATATGCTCCTGTCCATCTTGAGTACTTTTCATCCTATTCCCAGCAGAGGGGATATAACAGATAATTACAAACTCTAAAAACTGTGTCTTTGTGTGCTGCTCTGAAAGGAGAAACTCTCCAGCACTGAAGAGATAAAGCTGAAAACAAAAGCAGCCTGAATTGGACCAGGATTAGCTTTAATGGTGGTAATTACCAGAGGGGATAACAGCTCAGTCCTCTCTGCCCATCAGTGAGGCCCAGAGCAGAGGACAGTGGGGGGTTTGGGGGGGCAGACCTGAATCAGGGCCGTTTGCTGGCTGCCTGTGAAGCTGCATGGTGGCAATGCTTTAGCACATTCAATTGTAAAACACTTGGACGGCCCATCCACGTCTGGCATCTCCTGTGCTAAAAGCCACTACTGCATCTCACTGCCCCAATAATGGCTGTGCATAAAAAAAGACCTGGCCCTCCACACTGTTGCTTCTTGAATTACAATCTGAGCTGATGGGATGGATAACAGTGCCTCTAAATTACAGCAACGGGGGCACTGAGGCCTCTTCTTTCTTTTTTTTCTTTTTCCTTTCTCTGTTTCTGTCTTTATTGCGGAGCAAAAGCGAGCTGCAGTGTGTGCGCCAATAAAAGGTTTTTATTTGGGATGTTGACATTGATGGAGTCTGCTGCCCTAAAACAAGAAAAATTAAAATGCAGCTTTGTGCCACCTTGCTGCCGCTAAAGGAGAGGGGGGCTCAGACATCAGAACAGAAAGGAGTGAGAAGAGCCATGTGGAGGCCTTTGAGCTGTTTACACGCCTTTAATTTGTCTCATTTTAAATCTCTTCTTGCAAACCCTCATTTGAATGTCAGCCCTTTTGGCCTGAGAGCGTCATGTTCTGCATCCAAATCAAATATACTGTCTGAATGTGCAGCTGATTGCCCCCAATCTCACTTCTACCACCTGGATGCAATATTGCATTCATAGTTTCTGTGTGGTTGTCTGACCTGCAGTCTATTTGTTTCCTAAAGCTAGGATCAATATGAAACTACCAGGCAGAAGATTAATCTACAGCTGGATCTATAAATCTTCTTAAATATCTACAATATCTTCTTGCCAGCTGAGCCAGACTGCTGCTCACAACCACAGAAACAAATTTCACACTTTCTTGATCTGTATAAATGCTCTCTCTGTGGTAGTTATCTTCCTACTGATCATACCAAATGTGCAAAGTGTATGAAACGTTTCTTGGTATGAAAAGAACAAATGTTACTTTGTGGTAATAGTCAGCTCCTGCTCCCGGCATCATTAATGGGAAAACATTAACTGGGTGCATACCAGATCAATATATGAGCTGCGTATTGGGCCACAGCAGCTCTGCAGACCTGATCTCTGCCTGTGACTCTCTACATCTTTGACTCTTAATGTCCTCTTAACAGCAAAGTGTCGGAGTCAAAGGTTTGAGTTCTGTCCAGAGGTCACCGGTCCAGTTCGGTCATTTTATCCTCAGCAACGGTTCTTCCCCCAGAGCTTCATCATGTTCTCTTCTTAATTTAGACTTCTGCAACGGAGGTGGATCTAAAAAGGGGGGAAAAAAACACCAAAAACTGGAAATCCAACACAGCATTCAACATTTGTTTGATTGCCTGAAAGACGTCTGTTCCGGTTATTTTAAATCTTAATGGCAGCAAAATTATTATTTACACATGGTTTCTGATCTAGGTATGGATGTTGACTCTTTATAAAGAACTAAGCCAATTTTGTGTAATGTTGATTCCTGTCATGTCTTTGGCTTACGCCCATCTGATGAGCTCGACTTCCTGATAGAGCCTGGATATTGGGATCATGGAGTAACTTCCAGATTCACACTGGCATCATTTCTCTCTTGTTGTTAGGCTGCTGTCATTGATTACGTCAGCACTTTGGTGAGCTTCAGCAGGTTTACAACTGCTCTATAAATAGATTTGTAATAGTGGGCTCAGCTCAATATTTTTGTTTTTCACAGATATTTTACTTTGTGCCTTTAAAACGATTCCGTTTTTACATATTCATAGATTTTCTGTGGAACAAAACCCCAGGCACAGGAAGTGGAGTGTTTTAGTAGCAAGCTGCATGTTTTCAAATAGCATTTCACATTTATTTACCGTACTACATAAAGTCACTGGCCACTTTATCATGTACAACCACTCAATTACTTATTAGTACGAATAGAAAGCAGCTTTCAAACCCAACTGTGTCTCAGGTTATGTTCTGAAAAAGAGGAAATATCCTGTAACAGTTGTGTAAATAAAAATGTGTTATTAATGTCAGATGAGAATGGATAGACAGATTTGAGTTGATAGAACTGCAACTAAATATCTTAATTAACTGCTCAATACAGCCGAGGTATACTGAGCATCTCTGAACAGGTGGAACGTGGAAACAGATGGGCTGGAGCAGCAGAGCAGGTGTCAGTCCTGTAAGCCAAGAAAATGAGGCTAAAATTCACACAGGCTGACCAGAACTGGACAATAACAGATTGGAAAAACATTCTGTGGTGTGACGAGTCTCCATTTCAGCTGCGACATTCAGATGGTAGGGTCAGAGCGGCACGAAAACATCTCTGACTGATATTCGAATATTTGATTATCTTTTATCGAACACAAAAGGAAAAGGGAAACAAGACAAAGCATGCAATTAATCTATTAATTAAAATATATACATGTAAAAATACTTTTACACTTTCTCTTTCTCTAGCCGGCCACCTGTAAAGACCCACACCATGCAGGCTGGGTTATGTCTTAAATCTAATGATTTATTCTGGGCTTTACCAAAAAAAACCAGCCCTAACGAAGGAAAAGAGCTGCCATTCAAAGCTCCACCTGTCACAACAACACTCCACCGGAGGCCAGCCTGACAGCGCTGCTGCTCTTCTCTGGGACGGATCCACATGAATCATCACATTTTAAAGCTCCTCGTCGACTCCTTGTGTGAAGATTTCTCTTTCTAATCGTTCCTCAACAGCCCACAGAAGAGTTCCTTCCTGTTCACTTGATATTTAATATGGATTTTTCAGGATAGATCCCTCAGCGTCGTTGCATATGTTTTACTGAATTCCAATAATGATGTCAGTGAGTGGATCATGCCAAGACGTTAATGCAAGATAACTCAGCATAGCTGACTTGCAGTACAGTCAGCATATGAGCCATTTGTGCAAACAAATTCCTTGAGGCTGACATCAAACGTCCGACCACATGTCTGCCTGCCCTTGTGAGGAAGTCAGAATGGAAATCCCCCTCCTTCCTTCATCCCTCCTAAATAAGTTTGCGGTTAGCATCTTTTTCTTGCCCTCATTTTTAATCCAAGAGAAATTCTGCAGATGAAAGCAAAGTGCTGGTGCTAATGTGTGTGATAGTTGCAGCCGCAAAACCCCTCAACGATAAATTAAAGACCACAGGCGTTGAGCTTGGCCTCATGTGACCAAACCCCCCAGATACAAACAGACAAACAGTCACACATTGTCCTCCAATGTCCTCCAAACCAGAAACAGCCAGCAGGCAGACAGGCGCCCACATTCCCCTCTGCAGACCTATCTGGCTGCGGAGATAAAACCATACAGTAAACACAACATTTGAGTCATCTCTGTGACACCACTAAATGATGAGAAAAATCTGGCAGCTTTTCTTCACCCAGCAGAATGCTCTGATTGACCTGAGGGCAACCAGGTTTGAATAACTCACCTTTTAATAGTGAATCTGTCCTTCCATATGAGTAAACATGCATGGTTATGAATTATTTGTATGCTTTATGGATTTGTAACCATCTGAATTCTGCACACTTTCCATCTTACACATTTTACGGTACAGTTGCAATCATAAACATTTCACATTTATTAATTTATCCATTGATGGAGCAAGATTTTGCTTTTGGTTGGCAATCACTCAGATTTTAGAGAGTTCAGTGACACATCAATTCATCAACCACTTCTAGTAATTAGCATAATGGGACTTTGAGGCTCGTAAGTAATTGTCTGTTTGCTTCAGCTGCAATGCATTTATAAATTTCATCCATTTGAGGACTTTCTCCTTTGCTTTTGTGAGAAAAGCAAATGAGGCTCTATAAGAGCAGAGACATGGGAATGTTTTATCACACCTTGGGCCTTGGATATAAAATAAACTAAAATAAAATTGACATCCCTCCCGGATGTCGATTCATTCGGGAGGGACTCAGAGTAGAGCTGCTGCTCCTCCACATTGAGAGGAGCCAGTTGAGGCTCGGGCATCTGGTCAGGATGCCTCCTGGACGCCTCCCTGGTGAGGTGTTCCGGGCACGT
>CAEFZX010019784.1:0-28682 GCA_903066825.1 Alfaro cultratus | reverse complement strand
AGTTTATGTCGTCTTTAGTCCGGCTCTCTCTGTGGTCTCAAGAATATAGATTCAGTACAACGAAGCATTTTAGGCAAGTTGTTCTGATTAAAAATAGTGTAAAGCAATCATTTCCATAATCTATCTGCACCATTTGTTTAGTTTGTATGCAGTTTCAGTATTAATAAATGTCAAAGTGCTCACATTTAAAGAGCCTCAGTGAAAACCTGTTTATATTCCTAACAGAAAACTGGTTGAAAATCGATCTATTAACTGAGTTTTCATGTTTGTGTGTGTAAGGTGGAGAAGAGACGGCTCATGAAAATGACCCTTTATTGATCATTTTGACTACAAACATGAAAAAGACTCAACAAAACTTCCAGATGGTGATTTTAACCTGTGAAAATAACTCAAAATACACCAAATTATAGTTTAGATGTATTTTTTCCTTGCAGAAAGTTTGTCATGTTTATGTTTTAAGAGAATCAGTGGAAAGTCCATGTTTCACCTGTTTTTCCTTTGGCATTTTTTACAGAAGTTTGTGGTGCTTTTGTATCCAAAAGGAAAATATCCAAAACTTCAGAAATCTCACAAACGAGACATTAAGTGCCTTACAAAAACTTGCTATGGTAGCAAAAAAACTTCCAGTGTTCAAGATGTATTGCATGAGAATGCAAAACTTTTGTGATGTAGTGCAAAACAAGAAATTTCCCCACGTCGTCAATGGGGCTCTGCTTGTTAGAGAAATGTTTGGCTGGCTGAAATGATTATTCCCTTTTAAAATACACCAAATTCAAATCTTAATTGCTGCTCTTACTTGAGTACAATTTCTGTGTGCTCGGTGTCAAGCATCCAGCATGCCGATGTGAGTGTCACCTCTGAGTTTGACAGGATGTTAACGTGTTATTTTTCTCTTTAATATATGTAAATTCTAAAAAACCAGAAATCTAATTTTCTTTTCAATTAATTTGAACTAGTGGAGAAGTAAAAATGATTCTTTAAAGGATTTTTTCATTACGAGGCATCATTTTTTAAATGTATTTTAATAGTTTCACAGCAATGAAAAAATCTGATAAAAACCATGTGAGCCTTATGTTGACCCCGTTTTTAAATGAGATCATTTTGTCTTTCTAGCATTATTGTATTTGTGTATAATCAGATATTATGACTAATATTTTCTTTTTCTGCCTGATAAGTCCTGAGTCTGAATCACAGCAGCAGCAGCTCAGGATGAAGTGGTGAACAAACAGGAAGCTCACAAAATGGGTTTGTTTGACGTCATCTCTGCTGATTCACAAGGAAAACTGTTTTGCTACAGAGGTCAGAAAAATGGCTCAGCTGTTTATCTGAAGCTTGCATAAAATAATCCCTCAAAGGTTTTGTTTTTCAAGCGTTTATGAATTCTTGTCTTTTCTCATTTTGATAACTAATTATTATTGGCTGATATCCATATGAAGGATGTCTGTCACTCTAATTAGGTTATAAAACAATGATCCATTAGCTTGTGGGTAATAAAATCTCAATTTGAGTTTGTCCTAAATTAGATTTCAGCAACACCTCATTAATAAAGGCAGTTAGTCTTTGGCTAAATTAGCTAATTATCTGAAATATGTAATTGGTTCACCTCTAGATTATTCTTCTATCTTATGCAGGTTCAAAAATTATAACTTTGTGACTAAAACTAAGCACAGACGCTTTTATCTTGAGTTTTTAGATGCAACCGTTTGTTTTCTTTCTAAACATCTATTTATTAGGATTTATTTGATATTTTACTTTTTTGACATTCGGTTGCAAATTTATTTGGAATCATTGTTTTGTCATTTACCGGGTTTGATTTGAGCCTTAGCTGATGGACAGATGATCTAGTTGTTGAACTTGACTGAAAATACTGACTGTCTTTAAAATAATTTTAAAAATAACCTTTAAAGTCAGAAAAAGTGACTTAAACATCAGGTGAGCAATTGAAAACTAACAAGGTGTTCAAACTTCCTAATAATGCCTAAAATCCTAGTAAAGGTTAGTGTTATAGTTGTTTATCATCAGTAGCTGCTAGCTTGACTATGTTTAGCTGCTAGCTTGACTATGTTTAGCTGCTAGCTTGACTATGTTTAGCTGCTAGCTTGACTATGTTTAGCTGCTAGCTTGACTCCAGCTGTTAATTGTTCTCTGCATAGACGCCGTTAGCTTGAATCTAATGTTTAACTAGCTTATTAGCTGCTAACATAAGTCTAATAAGTGTTACATTTGACTCTAATGAGCTATTGCTGCATTCTAAGTTAGCTTGGTTCCAATTAGCTGCAAATATGACCAAGAGTAGCACTTAGCTTAGCTTGTCTGTTAGATTGGCTCTGATTAGCTTTAGCGACTCAATTGCATCAGATAAGAGTTTGACATTGAATAGCTTGGTTTTAAGCTATTTAGCTTCAGTTAGCTTGACCTGTGACTCTGATTAGCTGCTAGCTTAGCAATGACTTTGACTAGATTCTAGTTTGACTTTAATTAGCTCCTAAGTAGCCTGTGAGTTTCTGCAGACATTATTTGATTAATATGTAACTTTTTTACCCTAAAGTAAATTTAAAGAGCAGTTTCACTTTGAGCTATTAGTAAACAAACATATATTATCAGTAATAAACAAAGAGCAGATGATTCCCACATCTTATCATAAAGGTGGAGGAAAAGAAATTCAAATTATTTAGTGACTGTTATTTTCCTACATCAGCATAACGTCTCAGAGTTTTGTTAATCCATATTTCACCTGGAGACAGGATGATGGCTGTAAAGTGACGTTTTATCTAAATTAAATATCAAATTGTTGGTGTAAGAATAAAGTAAGACTAGCAGAGAACCAATGGCGGCATAAACAATGCACTTTTGACGATGAGGAAGAGGATTACAGATGTCAAACTCTCAGTGACAATGTTAATCAGGCTGGTGCTGCTTCGTCTTCTTCCAATTTATTTTAATTACAAACCAGACAGACGCAGGTCTCAGAGCAGATGGAGGAGCCCGCTGACCCGATTCGCTCCTGACTCTCCCACTTCCTCCTTCATCACCTCCCCTCCCGTCATCCCGCGGGGTCACGGGGTCACCCATCCCTCAGCCGCGGCGGAGGAGACAAGCGTGAAACATAAAACGGCGCAGTTACGCCGCGGAGATGCAATCAACCCCTGACAGCTGCTCAAAGGAGAGACAAACAGTAGCTTCTTAAATCTTCATTAGTCAACATTAAACGAGGTTTGTTTTACACCGCAAACGACACGCAGCATATATTACACCTCAGCAGAGCGCCGCGGTAATGGTGTGTATTGATTCGCTCTCTCCAGTCCACCAGCCAAGCGTGTACAGTTTGGACGCGGTAATGAAATTACCTCCTGTGGAAATGTTGCAGCTGGATGGATGTAAACACCACACCTGTTTGTTTCCCGTCTCAATCGTCGCTTTTATTTCGGCCGCCACCACCGGGATTCATTTATTATTCATCTCATCAGCAGCACTTGATGATGTAAATGACCTTCCTGAACTGTACCGGAGTCCATTTGGACGCTGTCAGACGCCATTAGACGCTCAGCGCCCGGGTCAGCGACTGAGCGCCGCAGTGACAGATAAAGTGAGACTGGACCGGACCGCCATGAATAGATCCCAGCAGAAGGTGTGTGTGTGTGTGTGTGTGTGTTCACCCTGCCCAAGATTTGTGCTTTAAATCTATTTTTAAACAGATTTATGTAGTAACTAGTTACATTTACTTGAATCATTTTGAGGACTTTTAGAACCAGTTTTACTAAATAATAATACGAGAAAAAATACTTCCGTATATTTTTTTGCAAGAAAAAGTCAAAAGTATCTGAAAAAATATTTTGTAAGAAAGCTACTTGAGAGCTGATTTAATGATGACATCAGAAGAGTTGGAAAGTAACTAGTTACATTTATTCAATTACATTTTCATGAGTAACTAGTTTTACACTGAACTGCACAATAATTGTTCTCATAATAAGAGAAAAAGTACTCAGTATATTTTTTCAGGAAAAAGTAAAAAGTATTTTGTAAGAAGTTTTATTCAGTACAGAGTTTGTTAGTAACTAGTTACATTTACTGAATTATGTTTGCTTGAATAACATTTTTGAAGAAAAAAAATGATAGAGTTTTACCTTTTATTTTTACTTGAGTTAATATTCTGGATTTTCTACCCACTGAATGAAAAACAAACATGTTTTAACTAAAAATTCACCAAACACACAAACACCTGCAGTTTCTGTTAAAGCTTAAGTTTTTGTATTGAAAAAAATTATGTTGAAACATTTTATTTTTCCTGATTTTGTTATTTTTTGTTACTTATATGAATTATTGTCATTTTGGTTTTTAAAATACCAAAATTTCCATTGAACTTCATATTTTGGATCTTTCTGCTGATTTTAAAATATTAAATTATTGATAATTTGATCAGTTACTCAGTACTTGAGTAACTTCTTACTAAATACTTTTAATTTTTGGCTACTTCCCCCTCCTCTGTTTTTAAATAGTTTATTGACGGGAGCAGGAGGGACGGAGCTCTGAGTCTGAACTGAACTTCACATTCAGACGGTTTCGCTTCGTTGTATCTGAGCCTCCAGAACTCGTTTCCCTCTCCGCTCGACGCCACGACTCAGTAAACACAACGCCGCCTTCAATTAGCTCTGCGGTTCTAATTGATTAAAATTCCCCGCGGAGCAATTATGCGATTTCACAGAGGCGCTTCGCCTGTTTCTTTACCACCTTCTCGTGACTTTCCACTGCGTTGCATTTTCTGTTTCTGCCAGATTCAGGGATTATTCGTGGCCAGACTGACTGGATGGTCAGAGCAGAGACATTAATTTACTCAGGTCACAAACAGAACCCAGAAAACTTATTCCCAGCCCAAACAATCTGGTTCCAGGATTTATCCAGGTCTAGTGAAAGGAAACATCTCTGCAGATCCCACACATGCTGGACACAAACTGTTTAAACCTTCAGGTCGGCGCTTCAGAGACAGTATCTGTGTTTTCATTACAAATGTGCTAAAAGGTTTGTCAATATTTTGCTAATGTCAAAAAAACACAATTTTGGTGTAAAGTAAGGAACAAATAAAATCGCATGTGAATATTTGTGATTTCTGATAGTAGTAAAATCCGATTGTTCACCAAGTGATGCAAAAAAAGTTCAGTTTCCATGAACTTTTACTAAAGACAAATTTCAAAATGTGCATAAAAAGCCTTGATGGAAACAAAGCAAATGATTTTTATTGGTATACTTCATTATTTAGGAATAAAAGCTTCAGAGAATGTAATGTGTGTAAAAATAACCTTTAGAATATGAATTTAATAACTTTAATGAACTTTTCTATAATTTCAATAATACTAACTTATTCTGTAAAAATGTTTCCATCTCCCATTTACCTTTTTTTGTCAAAAAAGCTAAAATTATTTAGAATTTTACAGTTTCCAGTAACTTTTTCTAATGTAAAATTTCAAAATACACAAAAATAAAAAATAAAAAATGCTGATGAAAACACCTGGCTGTTGATCATCTTAAACCCAGTCTTACTATTCTTTATTGTGAAACAGAAATATGAATATTATCACTTTTCTAACCTTCCTTTAAAGAACTGGATGTACATATGTGCATATTTTCTTTTTCTGTTTTTAGCTCATCTTAGTTTATTTACTTATATTTAACTCAAATTCCTTGTTTGAGCTCTTTCAGATGTTCTCAGTATTTTTTATGCAGAACTTGTGTTTGTTTGTAATAGTCTGTTAAACGTCCCTTTTAGCGAGCTAAATGTTTCCGTTAGCGCCACAGCTAGCCTGCCTGACGTTATTTAAAGCGAACAGGCTGTGATGGGAAGCCATTGCTCTCTGCTGAAATAACACTGAGGAAAATTAGTCTGTGAACTTGACTACCGGCTGCAGCCTCATCACAGAGCCACAATGACAGAACGCTAATAAAACATCCTCACACATGTTCAGACGGCTCATGAATAACAATAAGGGGTGAAACACAATCAGGGTGACGCTCTCTAACAACGAGGAGGCTTCGTGCGACTCCTTCATTTGTCTTTATTGTTTTTCACACATGCATTTCTGCTGCTAACACGTTGCTAACTGGATGTAAAGGTCCAACTTTCTGTCTGAAATATTTGGCATGTTTATAGTACATCAGTTAAAGTATGGAAAACAAAATAAAAAAAACAAAAGCTCAAACCTCTCTGAAAAATAAATGAGAAAAAAAATATCCTAATATGAACCAGAGATAACATCAAAATTTAAAAGAAATTCCAAAAACCCACAACAGACCTGACCTGTTAGCATATTAGATATTAAACTTTATGACAGGATAATTGTAACTTTTAAAAAGGTATTTTGTTGGTATACGGCTCTAGCATTAGAAGAACTAATGATTATGATTAACACGTTAGCAATAGCTTCTGTAGCGCTTTAGCATTGATTGATATATTGTTTATGGTTAGCATGTGGCTTTAACTTCTGCTAAATAGCATGTTGTTGAACTGCTTTAACGTGAACAGAAATAATGTTGATGATTAGCTTATTAGCAATAGTTTCTGCTACATAGCATGTTGGTTTAGCGTCTTAGCAGGTTATTAGCACTTTAGCATTATCTTCTGCTAAATAGTATGTTGTTGTAGTGCATTAACATGAATGGAGCTAATGTTTATGATTAGCTTATTAGCATTAGTTTCTGCTACATAGCATGTTGATGTACCAGTTTAGCATTAGCTGGTCTAATGTTTATGACTAGTGCTTTAGCAATAGCTTCAGTCTCACTGAAATGCTGTGCAGAAGCTAAAATCACTGAGTTTTAATAATCGACTTTCCCACCTCGAGTTTTTCTGCTTTGGTCCGAATCAGCTGATTAGTTAACATGTAACTTTTTCCAGTGGTTCGGTTTCTTTTCACACCGAGGAAAAACTCCAAGCAGCTTTTCTGCGAACCAGGTGAGAACGTTCAGTCTGTTCTTCCACGTTCCTCCCGTTGTACTGGTTACGACCCCAGTTTAACCTGAACAGGTGTTCTTTTAATGCTACGAAATTACCAACAATCCTGTGAGAAATGGAGGTTTTCTTCGCCATGTGGCCTCCATGTTGAGGCTCTATCATCTGGAGCCAAGTCGGCCAACTTGGAAGGACTTTTTGTTTTATCTGCTGTTAATATCTAAATCGTTCACATTGGAGGATGGCTAAGCACTTAGCTGCTACAAAAACAGGGTTTTCTTTTCATAATCGGCGCTGAAGCGTGTGAGAAGAAACAGATTGTGCTTTTAGGCAGAGAATCGGCTCCTGAAAAGCTTCGTTTGACGGTCGGAGGCATCAGGTGGCTGATCTCTCTCTGCCTCTTCTCTTGTTTTTTATTTTTTAAATCTGCAGGAAGAAACAGAGGTCAGCGGTTTCCCAGCATGCATCAGTTCACATGTTTCTGGCCAAAACCAACTGATTCTGCACGTAGTCAGGAATAACTCAAGCACAGCTTGACATTTGGCAGACGGAGAAGATATTGGATTTATAATTGAATTAGTGAGGAGAAAAATAAGTTTTTGCTGAAACATAATGACTTAGAGCAGAGGTCCCATTTCCTACATATTTGAGATTTTTTTGAAAATGTTGTTCATTTTGCTGTGGACGTCTCTCTTGGTTTCACATACCTGAAAGTTGTTTTATGCTCATTAATCTTTGTTTTATTTTATGTTGTGTTCATTTTTATTCTTTACTCCACTGCAAAGTGGGAACTTTATTAATCTTCAGACCAATAAATCACTGAGTTTCATGCTTTCTTGCTTCACTTACATACATATATGTAACAACATGATTTTTATCTGTGGAAACGAAAGTGATTTATTTCCATCTAAGCGATAAAAACAACATTAAACAGCTGATATCTTGAAAAACGTGTTTTTTTAAGACACCCCACCTTTATTAGTTGGAGTTAATCATGTTGGATGACGAGATGCTTCTTGGATCCGTCCACCAGGTTCTGTTATCAGTCTGAGAAAAGTTTGACCCATTTATCACTTTAAGCTGAGATCAAAACCTTGGCTTTGACTAGGCCGTCAACTTCCTTTATTCCAGCCAATATTCAGTTGAATTATTAGCTTATCTGGACAAACTTCTGCTAACGCTGTTGTTTAGCGCTTTAGCTAACTTTCAAAACGTTAAGCACACTTAACATTTTCAACATTTAGCTTAATTATTACAGCTAAATTTAAAACTCTAATTCACTCGGTTGTTTTGTATCATATAAAACTTTCAGCTGAACGAAGTTCAACATCTGTGTTAAAGTTTTGATTATTAACTGTTAAGAAATATTCAGGTAGGCTCTTATTTTGAAGTGGGGAAGTGCAGCAGTTCTGTTAGCTTCAACTAAGTGCCATGTTGAGATAGCGCTGTAGCGTTAGCATTAGCTCCTACTAAATGCCATGTTGAGATAGCACTGTAGCATTAGCATTAGCTCCTACTAAATGCCATGTTGAGATAGCACTGTAGCATTAGCATTAGCTCCTACTAAATGCCATGTTGAGATAGCACTGTAGCGTTAGCATTAGCTCCTACTAAATGCCATGTTGAGATAGCGCAGTAGCGTTAGCATTAGCTCCTACTAAGTACCATGTTGGTACATTGCTTTAGCTTTAGCCTCTGAAGATTTTATGTTGTTATAGCAAATTAACTTCTATTAAATACCTTGTCTGTGAAGCACCTTCAGGTGAATTATTGTTTATGATTAGCGCTTTAAGGTAATCACAACAAACTTTCTAGCTAGCTGATTTTGGGTCAGTTTCATTTCTCAATATCCCATCAGTATCAACTTTGTTTGCTACATCAGACAAAGTAGCAACAATAGCGTCAATAACTTCTGCCTCTCTTTAAAGGAACCGATGTGACTCCACTAAAGAGGCTTAGCTCCAAATATTAGGTGTAAAGTCTATATTTAGTCTTTGCTTGGGGTGTCGTGTTGCAGCAGACGGCGTGTCCACCTCCCAGCGACCTGCAGGGTTTGCTAACAGCTCCATTTATCTCCAGGCATGGTGTCTGGCTGGGAGCCCTCACCTGGCTGGGCCCTGCAGCAGCGGCCTTATTATTCCCCTCTTGGTCCCACCGTGTAATTTGATCAAGTTATTCATAACATTTCAGCTGACGCCTCTCCCCAGAGTTAGCGTGACATTGATATTTGCAGAGGATAAATGCATTATGGGATGGCCCCACTGCTAGGAAATTGAGCATTAATATTTGCTCTTGATGTGACGTATATAAACAGACAGATTTGCCGGCTCTTGGCTCCTCTATTGACGTCCCCCACTGGGACGGGGGTGAGGTGGCTGGATATTGGAGAGACGTGCAGACGGGGTAATAATAATAACGATTCATGCTTGTGTTTTTATCTGTCGGGAAGAAAGCCCGCTGCTTCCCGTCTCGGCAGTTTTCTCCTCGGTGAGGCGGTTGGCAGGTATCAGCGGGGTCCCGGTGCCGCATCAGTCGTCACGTTTGGGCTAATTTTCGCTCACAAAGCATGCAGATGCAGGCGAAGAGGGAAAACGCAGATAAAAGGAGCGGGCTCTGTTTTCCTCCTCAGAACACCAAAACCTGAGGCGGAGAATGGATTTCATTCTGGGCTGGAGAATCCCTCTTTCAACTCCCCATGAATTCATTCATACACAGCAATGAAAGTCCAAATACATCCACCTATACATAAAAGTCACAGCGAACAGAGACGCTCCAGGCCTCCAGGGCGGCGCTGCGGCGGCGGATCTACCCCAAACATGGACGTTTGACTCTGAGGCCTTCAGGTGGGAAACTCAACTTTCACACAAAACAACTCAAAAAGTTTCTGTCAGTTTATTAATCCACCTGCAACAATTGTTGGCAGATATTTTTTACTAACTTCTGGAAGCTCTAAAAGTATTGTTTTGGCTAATTTAAGTTTTAAAATAAAATAGCAGGTTTTCTAGTCACTAATATCAATTTCATGTAGCAACTTCCTGCCTGGACCCTGCAGGTCGATAAGAGGAAGTCAGTAAAGAAATATGATGAAAATATATTGTTCAAGGGTTTTCTACTGATGTATAATGAGAGTTTTATCCCTGCATGTATCTTTTAATAAAAAAAGATTAAATGTAAACCATAAGAAAATCTAATAATTCAGAAATATTTTGCATTAGGGAAGGATTGAAATGGATGCATTTGTGGAAAATTTGATTTGGGATCGAACAGGTTGATGGAGTTAATGTGAGGATTTGGGTTTCCTGTGTTTATTTACTTCCTGTGTCGTCTTGCCAACCATTGATTGATCCCACCTGTGTCTGTTTCCCTGTCGGATCCAAGTCGTGCCAGTCGTGGTTTTGTTCAGTACTAACCAGATGCTCCACTGTTAGAGTTTCACCTGTGCTGCCTGGATTTCTTGCGTTCTGTCGATTTGTCATTAAACCTTCGTTCTGATTCCTGCTGCATCCATCCAGCAGTTTTACTGCTGCTTATGCAGCTGACAATTTAACACATTTTGCTCCCAAATCAAACCAAATCAGCTGAACTAGCTGGGATTTTGCTGAGTGGTTTAATCTTTTTTTTTTTTTTTTTGGCTAACTTTGAAAGCTTAGCTTCAGAAAAATTCAAAACTGTTGATTTACTGCAAAGTTTTAGTTGAGTAAAATTCATCATCTCTGTTGAAATTTTATTGATTATTGAATTCTCCAGGTAGTCAGATCTTTATATTCATGCTCTTATTTTGAAGTGGGTGAAGACTTTTTAATTATCTTTTATTTCAGATAAGAAATAACTTTGTATAAAAACAGTTTTCAATCTAAATGTGGAAAGTTGTGAATTGTTTCAGATTAAACTACGGCAGCAACTTTTTTCCGTTACTTTGTGCTGTTTTATCAAATAAATTAAGATATGTGAATAATTTTGCTTTCATAAAACTATCTGAAAACTTTCTTCTAGTTATAAACATGCAGCAAATGCTACAAAATATTCACTATTGTGACTGAGTTTATTTTTAAAAGTTGATATAAATTAAAAAGATGAAGAGGAGTTTGGTCATTATTAGTTTCCTCTCAACATTTTCACCTTCTTCTTCCTGTAACAGACGGATCTTCGTCTCTCACAGTTACAGATATTTAATAATAACGTCTCTGATGTTTCTGCTCTTTATTGGCTGATGTCAAATCAGAAAACTGGGTTTCTGTGTTACCAGCCGAGGGCTTTGATTGCTGCCTGAGTTTGTTGCTTTTTTGACATTTTTATGACACGTGACAAAGAAAAAGAAGCGTTAAGTCCTTTTGTGTTTTGTGTGATTACTGCCACGGCTTTTCATGCTGGCATGTTTTATTCAGCCTCTCGTATCGAGACGTCAAACTCGACCTTTTGTTTTACGCTCCTGATTGTTTTGACTACGGATAAAAAAGACGTGATTGTTTTCTTTTTCATAATGTCACGACTTCTCGTTAGAAAAATGGGGACAAAAAAAAAAAACTCCCCTAGATTGAGCGGTTTTCTGTGCTCAGGGCCTCGGAGTGAAGCATCAAATGTTGCTGCAGAGACGGAGACGTTTTAGGGAACAAAAACTGTAATTTCCCCCTCAGTGGGATTGTGGAAGGTTAATGACTGAGGATGAAAAACACCTGAAACTGTTCATGTGAAGAGTTCATGTCCCTCCCATGAACAAAATGTTATTCCCTCCAGTGGTTTTTCTGCTGCTTCCCAAAAGAATCCATTCCTCTGGATTCATAGAAAGTCTATACAGCTAAAACTCCACTCCAGGTTTTCCTAGTTACCAAAATCAACTCATAACACTTTTTGCTCCAAGCATGAAAACAAAGTAAATTGCGAGCGCATGATGTTGACAACTGCACAGCGAACCATCAGTTCATTAGCTGAGCTTCCAATAACGTTTCTTTTCTGCAGAATTTGACGAATCAAATTAGAAACGGCAAAATCCTAAATTATTTCCTCAACGTTTCCCATTCGCTGGCGGGTTTGTATCTTGGCAGAGCAATAAAACTTGGAAAAAAGTCCAAACTCCCAGTGGGAAGGAAGACATCTGCACTTTTCTAAGATGTTTGATCTGTGCTGGTTTGCAGCTTCTCCCTTATTATTCGCAGCATCAACATCTTTGCATAGCAGGGCTCATTCACTCCAAAACGTTTTTTTTTTTTGTGCAACATTTCAAAGGTTTATTTTAGATTTTCATGACAATTGGATGGAAACGTTGCTCCACAAGGATGAGATGCCACAAAAGGTCTTTGTTAAACCAGTTTGTTCAGACATTATGCATGGAAAGTTTAGTGGAAGCAGGAAGGTTTCTGGTAGAGTTGGTTCCAAATTAAGCCCAAAAGTATCTCAAACCAAAACAGATACTTTACACTGCAAAGACATATTTGTAAGAAAGGCCTAATTTACTGCATTAATGTAACAGATACAAGAATTAAAGCATTAAAATGGCGGAAAACTAAAGCGGCCATTTATCTAGCATAGCATAACCAAGACTAATTGATAATTTATGTCCCAAAATGGGCATTTTAATTATATAATACTGCAATAAAGACACAGAATACAGTAAAAAAAATAAATGATGCCATTAAATCACAAAGATTTTGATTTATGATGTTAAAAGGAGACAAAATCTGGAAAACAACCAAACTAAAGTTCTGTTGTTTTCTGATAAACACAAGATGCTACAGCAGAAAGTATGAATTCAACACATTTCTTATTTAATAACGAGGCAGTAAATGCTCAGATAAATCTGAAACTGCAGGGGGAAGTGAGTTGTATGATTGCAGGCGCATTAATTTCTTTATAAATACAGCAGGTGAGTAATTATTCAAGAACAAGCCGAGGAAACTCCCAGATTGAGGAGAACGATGAGGCGACTTCCTGCAGTTTCTGCTAATCCGTCTCATAAATGAGCAAAAACCAGCAGAAAGTCTCTGCTTTGTTTTCCTGTTTTCCTCCTGAAGGTTGTTGTGAAAACAGAAAATACACCAAACTTTATGTTTTAGGATGAGACGACTTTATTCTCGTAATATTCTGACTATATTCTAATAATTTTATAATCTTTATTTTCTTAATGTGGTCCTAATTCTGTTGTTTGATCTGAACTTGATTCTAAACTCTTTTTTGCAAAACCTAAAACAATTTCAAGCTAAAAGTCTTTTGCAAAATTGTGGAAATTGTAATTTTGCCTTTTCCATCAATCATTTCTGAGGCGATTCTTAAAGAGAACATAAATAACATTTATTTATGGCATTTAATTTCTGTAGGTTTAATGTCAGAGAAATTTAAATTTGTATCAAATCAAGTCAAAGTTTATTTATTTAGCACATTTACTACAAACTCAGCTGAACAAAATGCTTCACAACAATCAAAACATCTCAGGTAGATATATGATTAAAAAATCAATAAATAAAAAACAGTAAGATTTGGCAAAATAATATGAATAAAAACCAAGACATACTTCATTTTAGCTGCAGCGATATATTAATAAGTACTAAATTAATGTGTAAAAAATCTATGAATTGAATCATTTAAACAAACTTTTCTATAATTTCTATAATAATGTATAAATTAAAGGAATTAGAGCCCAAATTAAAGCAGTTTCACTTGTTTCTGCAAGACTAGAACCATTAATTAAAACATTGTGTTAATCAAATGAATCATGTTAATTCACAGTGGGAGATATTTATGATCTATGCTTTAATTAACGCTAAAGTTATAATTTCTGCAGATGTTTTGACAGATTATTGTTCACTAAAACCATTTCCTGATCCAAATGGAAAATGTTTTTTCCGTTTGCACCTTCAGCTCATTGATTTGGGTTTAAATCGCTCACTTCAACATCTGGAGTTTGCAGTTAGGAGCTCCATTCTCATTCATGGGGGCAGAAATGTCCCACATGTCCGTCAGGAAAGTCTTTCAGCTCCATCATTAAACACCAGCAAGGTGGAAAAGTCATGTCTGGACCCTGGTCCTGAACCAGGAACCCTTGTAACCGCGGCGGTTCCTCCCAGGGGCGGCAGGTGACCTCATCACTGGGATCCTGTCGTCTCGGTCCAGCGACACCTCGTGAACCGGTTCCCACATCCTGCACATGTTGGCCGCTCTGAGGTCGCCTCCGAACCGGACGGCTCTGCTCCGCGTCCATCAGCACCTGGAGGCGGATTTAACGGATCGGCTGAGACTAACGGGCTGAACTGAGCAAAAATGTTAAACCACCCTGATCTTCCCATTCAGGGGAAAAGGTTAAAGGATAAATAGAAAATGCAGACTTAAAGCAGTTATTTCATTTATTAGACAAATGGCTTTTCAAACCAACCTGAGTCTGTAACCGAGCCAAAGAGGCGAGTAGTAGGAAACCAGAACACTGCTAATGTGCTAATAGCATGGCTTAGCTCAGTGTTTCAGTGATTTTGGTATCTTTAAATAATTCAAGTGGCTGTTTTATAAACTCACAGTTGAATACAGTTTGAAATTTCCACTGGTGGGAAGTTTTCTGCTAATCTGCTAATAGCAAAGCTAGATTTTAGCTTAGCTTGTCTGGTAACTTTGGAAAAGTTTAGCTACCCCTGAATTAATTTTATGTATAATTTCTGAAATGCTTATTATAAATGGTGGTTTTGTAAACTTGCTGTCAAGTAAAGTTTGACCTGCAGTGGGAGCAGCTCTGCCGCTAATCCGCTAGCAGTGGAGCTAATCTTTTAGCTCTTTTTTGTAACTTGACCCCTAAATTATTATTTCTGGATAAATTATTATCCATAAATTAAATTAAATTGCTAATTTATTTCTTCTAAACTTACAGTTGAGTAAAGTTTGACACCTTCAGTTGTGGGAACACTTTGGCTAATGTGCTAATAGCAAAGATAATTATTTTGAAAATGTTTTGCACATTTAGCTTCTCCTAATTTAATTTGTCTGTAGAAATTCAAAATGCTAATTTATTTGGCTGTTTTATGAACTTTCAGTTGAAAAAGTCGAAGCTAAAGTTTCATTTAACTCACTAGCTTTAAAATGTTACCGGATCATTTCTAAAATGCTAATTTGCATTTCCGTTTGGTAAACTTTACATTGAATAAAGGTCGATATGTGTGCTGAAGTTTTTATCAACTGTTAGGAATTCATCACAAGTTAGACATTTATATTCATGCTCTTATTTTGAAGAGCGGCAGCTCCGTTTTCTCATCTCATATTCTCTCCTTTTTAACCCAATAACTTTATTTAAAACAAAAAACATGGGAACAAACTAAAACAGGATAGTAGAGCAAACATAAAAACAATATCTTGTTTTCTCTGCAGCAGGAAACTGTCACCTGAGGATTGGAAAGGTTCAGTTTAAGGTTAAATGATAAATTATTGAACCAAAGTTATTTGAAATGGTCTGAAAAGATCAGCAGAAATCAGAAAGAAGGACTGAAACTAGCTGCTTGGAAGGAGGATTTAATTGAAACAGGAAGAAACGAGCTGATTTCCTTCTCCGCTGTTCATTTGGACCGTGGGGTTGATGAGTGAGAGGACAGGATTCGGTTTTCCTCTCCAGAGTTTCCCTCGTCCTGCGGCTCCCGCTGAGCTGCAAACAGCAGCTGTTCCATCATCATGTCAAACCGTCTACATCTACGTTTTAGCCCGGTGAACACAAGTCCAGAATCATCCAACATTTAGACAATGCCATGAAAACTGTTTCCTCCAGTGTCTGGTTCCGTGAAAGCTTTACAGGTCGGGGTTTATCAGACGCCGTCGTCACGGCGACACGGCGCTTCAACAGGAAACGTGTGGAGTGAGACTAACGGCGAGCAGCTGAAGACGAGGCGCTGGACGTGCAGGAGGGTCTCCAAGGTGCGTTTCTGTCCCCGTCTGCTTCCAGGGTGCAGCAGAAAGCATTTGTTTAAGGAGAAGGATGGAGATTAAAGATGGAGATTAAAGATGGAGATTAAAGATGGAGATTAAAGATGGAGATTAAAGAGCTTTCTGGGGTTTTAAGGATTTTTCCCATAAAATCCACATGGATATAGTTTCACCTTGGAAAGTCCTTCTGTAGTTAGTTTTTCTTGCTCATATCTAGTAAATTATCTTCTTTATGACCCACTAAATCTTTCCTCCTGAATGCTGACCAGCATTGTTTCAAACGATTGATATCCCAGGTATTTATTTCTAGAACTTACCTGTAAATTTCCGTCTTCCTGTTTGGATTCATTGTCTTGTTGAGAGAAAAAGCTTTCAGCTTCTATGCACCACAAATCTGGAACAAACGTCCAGAAAACTACAAAACAGCCGAAACACAGAGATCCTTTAAAATCCAGACTAAAAACCCACCAGCTTAGAGTTGATTTGAGCCATAAAAATGGATTATTGATCAGTGTATTGGTGATTTGATGATGGTACTTGACAAAATGTAATGTTTGCTGCTGGCTTCTCAGTTGGTGACGATGTTTTCATGACTTTACTCTGTGTTTTTATGATGTAAAACAGTTTGAACTGCTGAAATGTGCTTTACAATTGATTGATTGATTGATTGATTGATTGATTGATTGATTGATTGATTGATTGATTGTCCTGCTGGGTTAAAACGGCAGTTTTCAGACAGATGGACTCACATTTGACTGGAACAATGGCTGAATGGTCTATTCTAGGTCATGTGGCTACAAGGCTTTAAGACTCGTCACTTTCACCAACATGATGGACAGTTGGTTGCTGTATTTATGGCTTTAGTTGTATTTTTGTTTTTGCTCATCAAGAAACAACCCAAAAACTTCTCAAGATTCTGAGCGCAGCGTCTTTCTTCATAAAATATAAACGGAGATGAAGTGGCATCAGGATTGTGTCATTTCTCTCTTGTCTTTGGTAAAAGACGATGAACCGTTTCTCCTGCTAGCGCTGAATTCATTTGTTTTGGTTGTTTTTACCCAGAATGCCCTGCACTCTAGTCCACTTCCTGATTTTGGAGCGGCGTCCGATCCACTTGGCCTTCACATATGTATTCAAACAGCACCAGAATTCACTTCAACCGAACCGAAACCGAGTTTTATAGGTGGACCAGAATTTAGTTTGACTTCGGATTCACACCTACCCAAAGGAACCGGACTTTCTAGACAAACGGACTGGAGTTGGACTGCCCCAAAGGAACCGGACTTTCTAGACAAACGGACTGGAGTTGGACTGCCCCAAAGGAACCGGACTTTCTAGACAAACGGACTGGCGTTGGATTGGTCTCCTTATCTCCGCTCTCCAGGGTTCAGCCAATAAGCGCCAATGAAATTAAATGGGACTCTTGGATTGGCTGCTTTGCAAACGCCAGCCTGTCAAATAGCATCGAGCTGAAGAGTTTCAGCTTCCAAACTGCATTTTAGATGGAAATAAACATGAATAGGTGAATTTTATGACTAATCTGAAGTTACATTCCACAGAACATCTCAGAGTAGGTGAATCTGTGAATATTGAACTGCAAAAAGACTTTAGTTTAAAATAAATGTAGTCTCGTTTAGCCCTCAACACTGACACAAGGCGTCCAGTGAACAATCCACCTTCCCTGCTCAGGTTTTCAGTGATTTATGCGTCAGGTTCAGAGTTACATCACAAGACTGACCGTCTCCAAAGCTGTGGATGGTGGGATTGAGCCGCCGTGGGGGTCAGGCCTTAATAAGGTGACACTTTTCTGCAGCTCCACTTCTTCCCTCTGAGTAATTCCTTCTGATGTCACCCCTGGTTCTTCACATGAGAACGGGGTGAAGTGACACGCGGCGTCCGCAGGAATCCCAATGAGCCTTTCAGCTCCTTCCAGGAATCCAGATGAGAAGGAGGTGAAGCATCCAGAAAACAAAACACCGGCGGCTCTGCTGCCTGAAATACAGCAGCTTTTACAACACTCTGTGTTTTTACAGTTCACAAGGTTTTTATTAGTTAATCAAAGCAGCCAGAAGATTTAGTTTATTTGTGTATCACATTTCTGCACTGAAGCAAACCAAAGTGCTTTACATAAACCATAAAAAGAAGCTAAATTTTATTGGCAAAGTAAGAAAAAACAAACTACAATTTATGAAGTTCCACTTATTATTAATAAACAACATTGATTTAAAGGAACTCACTGCTTCTGGAAGTTTGTTCCAGATTATTTGCAGCATAAAAACTGAATTCTGCTTCTCCATGTTGGGTTCTGGTTCTGCATAGACCAGAACCAGAAGGCCTGGGAGGTTGATACAACAGCAGATCTTTAGTGTGTTGTGGTGCTAAACTGTTCAGTGATTTACAAACTAAAGTCTATTCTCTGAGCTGCAGGGAGCCACTGTAGCGACTTGTGATGTGGTCTGACTTCCTGGGTTTAGTGAGAACCCCAGCAGCAGCGTCTGGATCAGCTGGAGGATTGATTTTATTAGTCAGACACTGTCGCAGTAATCGATGCGACTAAAGGATGAGTTTCTCTAGATCTTGCTGAGACATTAGTCCTCTAATCCTGGAAGTGTCCTTCAGGCAATAGAAGGCCGACTTTGTAGCTGTGTTTATGTGTCTCTGAAGGTTCAGTACTCAGATTTTGGGTCTGATTGCTGGTTTCTAGTTGTAAAACTGAAGCTGTGTATTGACTCTAGATTGTTTGTCTTCAGGTCCAAAGACAATAACTTCAGTTTTGTTTCTGTTCAGGTGAAGAAAGTGATGCCACCTCCTCACATTTATCTGTTTTCAGTTCAGTGCTTGGATGGTATGAAGTTACCTGGTGACGTCGTAATGTAGAGCTGTGTGTCATCTGCATAGCGAGGCTAGCTAACCATATTAAACTAGCAGGAACATGTAGATATTAAATAACAGGAGCCCCACAATAGAGCCTTGAGGTACTCCAAATGTGATTTCTGTCAACTCAGATGTGAAGCTACTTATTGACACTAAGAGGTTTCTGTTCGTTCTCAGTCTTGTGGTTCATTTAGATGCATCTTTTTAGGCAAAACGTTCACAAGAAATGAACTGTTGGCTTGAAATTGTTTGGAAATGACCTTAAAGCTGATACCTGAACACCCACTTATGCTCCAGATGTTTGATAGCCTCACATGCTGAAGGTTAGTCAACATGTGGATTAATTAGCATCACTTGGATTGCAGCTCATGAAACCTGGACCACAGTTTCTCCACAAACAGCTTTTCCAAATTAATCTTGTTTTTGTTTCTGGAGAGGAAACAAAACGTTGTGGGAAAGTTTCTCTCATTAGGCAACAGCCTCAGTTTATGGTTCCCCAGCGCCTTTATGAACATGTTTGAGCAGAACCACGCCTTAGTGAACACTTCTGTTATCTACCCGCCACCCTCAGCATAAGAAAATAGAGGTTTGATAAATACAACCCATGAAGCTGCAGGAAAAATGTTCAACTCACTTGACAGCGTTGTCAATACTCCAATAATAAACTGACATGTATCTGGCTCATGACTGGCTAGCATGGCTAAAACAAACAGGCCTGTCCTGCAGAAGCAGCAGCAGACGTTTGGTGGGGTTATCTCAGCCCAGCAGATGACTTTCATTAGCACTGCAGGTCTTTGCCAATTTCCCACACATGATGATCATCAGACTCTCAGACAAATCCACATTTCTGTCCTGGCAGATACAGCAGCTCACCATGGATGGGAGACGAAAACTGAGCACTTAGACTGAAGGAACCTCTTCAGATTTAATGCAAACTAAAGAAAATCAGAAGATATTCTACAATATTTGCTAACTGTGAAGGATTCTTTCCATAATTTTTGTAAATACTACGTTCAATGGGATGTGTGACCTTCCTCTGCTGCAGAGAAAACATAATTCATTCATGTTAGAGTAGTAAAAATTATTAGCAAGGTTAGAAAGCTTTTATCATACAAGGTTAAAGAGGCCGGTAATAAACTGTAACCAGAGTTTAGCTTCAACACAAAACAAGGTAGTGTATTATTTAATCCACCTTATTCAAGGAAAAACAATTAAAAAGTTTCAGCAATTAAAACTAGATTAAAGCTTTTTACCTTTACCTACAGGTTGTTTTAAAATCCATTCAGTTTAAATCAAGTCAGGTTTTCACACGTCCTTAAAAAGTCTAAAAGTTTAATAAAAAATGTTAGTTGGTGTTAAAAGTGTTAATCACAGGCATAGCAGGAAGATTTCATCTTTTTATTTTATTTTCTACATAACTTGTTTTTTTTCTCGTTCTGTGACTGAGGCGGTTGATGCTACCGCTAACTAGCCGCTAATATACCTTTATTAGCAGCTAGCAGCTAACGTTTCTGAATCTGATACTGTATGGAGCCACTTAGGTCAAAATTACATGAATACTGTTATTTATAAATAATTTCTAAATACTCTAACAAATAAATGTCTCCATGAAATAAAATCAAAATAAATATTGAGTTTATTTTATAAATCACTGTTTAATAATTTTGTGGTTTAAAACAGCAATATAATCCAGACAAAATTATCTGAAACTGTTGAGACTTTTCTGCTGGCCTTTAGGAAAAAATACAAATAACTACATCAGTTTTAGGCAAATAGAGCAAAGCTAGTTTTATATTTTATCTTTTTCTTGTATCTCCTTCCATATCTTCCAGTCCATTTATCTCTGTAATGAGTCTGAAAAGGACACAGAGTTCAAAGCACAATGAAGAGCCACAACCTTCTCCTCTGAATTAATTTTCTTGTTAGTGAAGCCTGAACAAAAGGGGGCAGAAAGGGAGAAATGAGAAATCCAGAGCCTGCAGGAGGAGAATCATTTCTCTTCCAAATAGCCTCTCCAGATGCAACAAGTGCAGCGCTGTGAGAGGCCTCCTCTTCAAACCCCATTTTGTGGCGCGTTGCAGCATCTGCTGCGTCTCCTGGTTTACCTTGGGGATAATGAGCTGCACCTCCACGTAATTAGCCTGACATTTAATGTGTGAGGCGCAAAACCTCCACAATGGAGCATTTGGGGCGACTAGTTATTTACAAGGTTGCGGTAATGGAGTCCTGCAGAAACCGTCCTGCGGCGCTAAGAGGTCCACTTCAGTCCGACGGTGAGGAAAAATTATTGATCTTTTAGCAAAACTCACTTTAAAAAGACACATAAATGTAGCAGGGTTTTATTTTAACATTATAGATGTGAAATGTGCCAAAATGTGCTTAGTTATTCTCCAGGTTTATTTCGTTTAGTCAAGAATTTAAATTGGTGTTAAGTTCTGTTACCATAGCAACCGGTAAGCTCCACCCCCTTTCTTCCGTTGCCGTTGGTAACTGTGCTTTGTATTATGATCATCTCTGTGTTTCCTTCATATTTAACATATATTCAATCATCTGCAGTGTTTTGTTATTAATCTGGCTGCGTTTTTTATATTTTTAACCTATAATTGTGTCTAATTGATAATTGTGTTTAACTGATAATTGTGTCTAATTGATAACTGTGTCTAATTGATAACTGTGTCTAATTGATAACTGTGTCTAATTGATAACTGTGTCTAATTGATAACTGTGTTAGCTCCAGCTAAGCTGATCAGTTTTAACAGGTTTCTGGTGTTTAATGGCTCATTATTGTCTCTATGCAGACATTTTTTCAGCCTCTGTGAATTTGACGTCTTGTAGTTTTTCTGGCTCCAGTTCACCTATTTATTTTAAACTTTTCAACATTTTCTGAGTTTCAAAATTCTTGAAATTAATTTCAGAAAATTTCTTACAAAATAAATGGAAAAGTTTAAGAGCTTGAAAAGCCAAAACTCTGAAATTTGGAGATTAATTTCAGAAACTTTTTAGTAAAAAAAAAACTTGGAAACTTTCTTGGAATTTTCAAAAGTCAAAATTTCTTCTTACAAAAAGTTCTTACAATATTTTTTCTTCAAAATTTCAGAATAATGTCAAAATTAATGAAAATTTTCTTACAAATTTACAACTTGTGGATCTCAGAAATTTCCAAGTTTTTTGACTGATTATTCTAAACATTTCTGAATTTTTTTCTTGCACATTTTTTACTTTTTGGCTAAAATGTAAAGCAGTTTATCATACCTACAAAGACTAATATAACTTTTTTGTGTTTGTGATGTTTAGAAACATAATTATTTAAAAAATCTCATATCTTTTCTATATTCTTCGCCTGCAGAAGTCGCCAATTTTTTCGCCTGCTCAAAACAGAGAAATAAATTTTTTGGTAGAAATTTACTTCATATTTTTTCTTTCTGTAAATGGACTATAGATGCCAAACACCAACTTTTATGCTAACAGGAAAATTACAGCAAATTTAGCCTAGCATGTCTAAATGATCTCTTCAGTAAGTCATATATAAGAAATGATTGATTGGTAAAAGAACGCTGGGCAGTTTTCAGGAAGAAATGATGAATAAAAAGGTCTTTAATAATAATCTGGCATCTGTTTTTTAACCGTAACTGAATTCCTGGTGGTACAAAATACTCCTAGCTCCGTATTTTATATGGAGTGTTAAGGGAGTCTTCAGTTTCTCTGTTTGGTAGGTGAACAGGTTAGCGATCTGGAAATGAGAAGGGGAACGTAGAGCTGGTGCCAACTTTAGGGCCTGCAGAGGAAGCATTTTATTCCTATTAGCCACGGCGTCGCGCTCAAGTTGCTACATGCATTTAAGAGGTGGGATCAGAGATTCATCACTTCCACATGGCAGGACACAGCGGATGGGAACGAGATGGAGATGGAGGTGGAGGAGAAAAAAGATGGAGGGAAGTTAAAGAGTCAAATGTTGGCTATTTACACAGATCTGCTCTTCTTTCACAATCTGCCCCAAAAAGTTTGGTTTTTCAGAAAATAGGCAAATTATGAAATATTAGCAACCACATTTCAGTGGGTGAGCAATAAATATACGTTATAAAATGTCTTGATAATAAATCTCTTCTCTGCCTGCAGAGGTAAATTTAACATGGATATTGATTTTAGGAAAATCAATGCAGAAATAAAACTGCATATAAATCTTTGCTTGTGTGGATGAAAATGTATAAACATCCACATATTCCAGTTTTATCCATACTGGTTCACACTATTAATCTGTGGAGGAAATTAACAATTAGGGTTATGGCAAAGAGGCCTTCCAACTTTAAATAACAGAGGAAACATAAAAAAATCTACAGATCATTGAGAGGAGTAGAGAATTATTTTAATGAAATATGAAGAATTTTATTTTTTTTCCAAATTTATACTTTTTTTTAAATTTTGGTAACAATATTACCAAAATAAAATTGTAATTTTAGTAGAAGGAAGTAATAATTTTATAACTTGTGTTGTTAACTTCTACACAAAAATAATAAAACATTAAAATTAGGAATGCTGTGCAGTCATGATTTAGTAGATATAATTAATCTTTTAGCACATCAGTATCAAATTGTTATTAGTTTCAGGATTTTGAAATGTTTATGCAAAGATGCCAGAACTTGATAAATATCATTAAAACAACTTTTTCCAATAATTTTACAGCTTTTTACTGGTATTTGTGTCTTTACTAATACTAACATTATGACTTTATTCTTGTATTTTAAAAAATAAAATAAAAATCTCTTAGTCTGGTCCCAATACTCTGCCATAAATATCTAAAAGTTTATCAGAAAATGTTGCAGGTTGAGCTAAATTTAAATGTTTGGTAGCACTTTCTGACTGACATGACATTATCATAATCATGAAGGAGTTTTATAAATGTTTGCTGTCATTACATGTAATTCGATAAATGTTATTTTAATGCCAAGTTGCATTAAAAGTCCATTAAATTGTCATTATGTACCAAACGACACTTGATGACGACAAACATTTATGAAGATTCCATGTTTATGACATTTTGTCCTTATGTGAGTCTGATGCTCATCCCATCTAATTACCAAACGTTTCCGTGCTGTGAGAAAGTGAACCGCAGCAGCTGACAATGCAATGCTACAGTTTTGGTCTCCAGTTGAGCTGAGTCTACTGGACTATCAGGTGAATTCACAGCGTCCAGATTGGGACCAGAGAGTCGTTCCTGCTGAAGTCGTCCACCTCAATGGAAAACCTCTCCATGCTAATGCACTTCCAGCCTGCAGACACATGATGCCGCGGTTCTTCCCGAGTCTCGCTCATGACACCCTGAGTTCGCCTCCTGAATCACACACGACCAGCCAGACGCCCCGTCGCCCTGCGTGTCCTGTTGAGGCCTCCGTCAGGCGTGACTGACGGACTGACAGGGCGGCGCTGTTATGATTCATGGCCTGGCTGGTGGCCTCGCAGCTGGGCACCTCCAACCCCACACCTGGTACCCTGAATGTCACGCCAACCAGAGCCAGCGCTGCCAGAAACACAGACACGCTCAAAAGGTTGTTCAATCTGGAGGGCTGGAAATGTATCTGTAGCTGCATTTCCATTACAAATATGAGCAAATCTTAGTCTGTATTCTCCTAATCTTGAAAAACACCATTTCACCATCTCCACTTTTTATAAAAGTATGTAAATGTTATTTTAAAAAATGTTGGTTTTTTTTACCTATTTGTTAAAAGTAGGGAGCAGCAAGTGCAGTTTTCTGGCCAATTATCAATTTTTTAAAATCCTGGCTGATACTAATTTTGGCCGACATCTGGGTTTTTGTCCGAAATGTTGTTAAATGTAGCAAGAAAGTCACTGAGTTGGTAACAGTGAGGTGATGATTGTTAACTGTAAATGTACAGACATGACTTGTTTGTTCGATCTGTCAGTTTGTCACAAGACAGTGGCTGATTTTTAATATCGGCTTCAAGGATCGTTTGACTCAATGCGGTAAGAAAGTGAACAGCAGCAGCTGACAACGTAAGAAATACTACAATTTTAGTCTCCAGTTGAACTGAGTCTTCTGGACTATCAGGTGAATTCACACCAGTTCTGTTAAGTCCACTTTACTCAAACTAGTTTGTTTACCTAGAAAGTCCAGTTTGTTTGGGGAGGTGTGAACGTGAAAGTGAACTCTGGTCCGCCTACGAACCTCCGTCGTGGTTCGGTTGAAGTGAACATTGGTGTAGTTCGAATGCATGTGAACGCCAAGTGGACTGAGACTGCTCCAAAACCAGGAAATGGACTACAGCGCATGGCATTCTGGGTAAATACAAACAAAAAAATCGCTAGCATTACCCTAGCGCTAGCAGGAGGAATGGCTCTTGGTTTTTTGCAAAGAAAAAAGAAAAATCCTACAAATCCACTCCATTTTACTCCATTTTTGGTGCTCAGCGTCTTCTTCAGGGGTTTTCTTAATGTTTGCTTCATTGGTTCTTTGTACAGCGCCCCCACAGGCGAGGAGGGGAACAGCTTTCTCAAAGGGTTTGGATTGTTTAACAGTGCAGTGAGAAAATGAACCACAACAGCTGAAAATGGAACAAATGTTACAACTTTGGTCCTCAATCGAACCGATTCTACCGGACTATCGGGGTGAAATCACCATTAGACGAGAACTGTTTCATTTATTTATGTGTATTGAAGTAAAGCTGTTGAAATCAAGTACCTGCCATGTTCAGATGTCTGTTTCCCTTCACTCTACCTGCTCTGTTTTGCTTATTTTCCCCTCTTACATGCTGCCATATTGACAGAATGAACAGCTTTATTTCTGCAGCCTTATGCCACAGCGCACGTTGGATAAAAAACACTCAATTTCTGCACAAACGCGAAACGAAACAGAGCAAATTGCAAGCTGACCATCCAGTCATGTTCTCATAGCGCCAACATCCACACGGGCCAAACCCGCCTCGGCTGTGAGCTCATTAAATCTGGACGGGGAGAGACATGTTGGCAAATGTGGAACACGGTCACCTTGTTTATTGAGAGGAACAGTTGGCTGGAGTCGAAGTTTCTGGTGACTTCGCCCATCAGCGGCTAATCACAGAGCAGCTGATTGTACACCGAGAGACGAGGCCGGATCCGTCAGACGGGCGCCCGGGCTTCAGACGCTGCCAATCTAATCACCTCGTCCACATGGCGGCTCGCTCGGCTCGGCTCACCTCGCCAAACACAAACACACACAAACACACACAAACACAGGGCATCCAGAAAGCGCCGGGCCCCATCTGGGGCAGAAGCCACCCTTACGCCCAGACACAGCTCAGTGGAGCGGGGACCACAGCAGCACCTGCCGCCTGGCTGGGGAACCATAATCACATTGTTCTGTGTCAAAGGCTTGTTTTCCCCCTGTGAGGTGAACTTCACTCAGGCTTTGCTGTTTGCCCTTCCTTAATTCATCCAGCTTGACTTCGTCCGCTGGGAGTTGCCCCCTCACAGCTTCCTGTGTTTTATCCCTCTAAAGGTTCTGTTCCTTCATGTCTGTTTTTAGGGCTGCAACTAAAGGATATTTCAGAAATCAATTATTCTGAAGATTAATCAATTAATTGGACAAAAATGGTCAAATTTCATAGATTGTTTTCATTTAAAAAAAACCCAAAATAATTCAGTTCCTCTTTTTAAATGACTATTAAATCTTTTCTTGAATTGCAATGGAAGATTACTTTAGAATTATTTATTCTATCAATTATTATAACGATTAATCAATTAATCCGACAATAATGGACACGTTCTGCAATTTTTTCAATAAAAAAACATCACAAAAAAATCAATAACTTTTTTTAAATGACTATCAGTTTAATATTTTCTAGAGGTGCAACTAAAGATAGTTTTTTAAATTAATTATTCTATCAATTATACTGACGATTAATCGATTAATCAGACAAAGATTTTTTCATTTCACCACTGATGAAATGTTTATACAGTTACAAATACATAAAAAATACTATTAAATCTTATTCTTGTATTTTTCCAACTTTATTAAGGCAATTTTATGACTATTTTATTATTATGACTTTACATTTGGATATTTACGAGTTAAATCTCATTAAAAGACTTTATTATCTTTTGATATTTCATATTATTATGATTTTTATTCTGGTAATATTATGACTTTATCATTATTTTTAATAAACCATCATAGCCTGGCTGTAATTTTCTGTTGTATTGTTGTTATAATCGTATTGGCAGTTCAGCCATTTTTATTCTTGTGTCAGTAAAATAAACCAGTGTCGCCTCAGCATCTGTTCTGCATGTGGCTCTAAATGTCACCGTTCTTGTTAAATCGTTCCTGCAGGTGGGAGGGACGGGTCTCTCAGCAACAAAGTGATTACTGCTAGCAGAGGATCATCATCATCGTCATCATCATCAGAAAATCATTCATCGAAGGGCTTTAAAGGTCCAGCAAACAGGAAGTGAAACTTTAAAAGCATTCAGTTGAGATCAAATGTAAGCGCATTGAATCAGCCCAGAAAGGATCCTAACAGCTTTTAAATGTTTAAACGCTGTTGGCACCAGTCGGTCCACTGTGTCATTTGTCAAGACTCGACCCTGGACATTAGTGCCAATTAGATCCACTGCAAAGGACCCAGTCATTACCAAACAATGGAGCTAATGGACCCTTAAGGGCCTCAGATCCATCAATGAGCTGTCACTCTATTGAACAAATGTGATCAATAATTCAAACATAACCAGCAAGAGAAAATCTAATTATCCCCACGGTGTGGCACTTGTTTCTTCCACTTCCTTCTGAGGGAAATGTGAGATGTAGCTACACCTTCCTGCAAAACATTTCCATTTGAGCAAAGGCTCCATGTTAGACGCTATTATTAATACAAGAGAGAGAGAGAAAGAGAGAAAGCACTTTTCCTTGAGAGGCCGGCTGTTAGCGGGGGAATCAGCAAGCCGTTTAGGCAAGAGAAAATGGCTCCGGTAATGGCAAAGAGGGAACGCAATCGAATGCTGGAGGGGGAGAGATGCAGGACAGAATGAGGAGAATGAATGGAGAGCAGAGAGGAGGACAAAAAGACAGAGAGAGGGAGAGAGAAAAGCTTTTAGGTGCAAGTTCACTGACAAAGAGGAGAAGAAGAAGAAGATAAAATGAAAAGCTGGAGAAGCTGATCATGATCAAGATCAGTTACTATCAGAATCAATGAGCAGCTGGAGAAAAGAAAGATGGCGTCTGAGTTCAACTGGAGGAGGAAGAATGATCTGTAGACAGGTCTAAACATCCAACCATTCATCCAACCATTCATCCAACCATTCATCCAACATCCATCCAACCAACAAGACATCCAACATCCATCCAACCATTCATCCAACCAACTAGACATCCATCCAACCATCCATCCATCCATCCATCAAAACATTCATCCATCCATCCATCCATCCATCCAACCATTCATCCAACCATTCATCCAACCATTCATCCAACCAACAAGACATCCAACATCCATCCAACCAACAAGACATCCATCCATCCATCCAACCATTCATCCAACCATTCATCCAACCATTCATCCAACCAACTAGACATCCATCCATCCATCCATCCATCCAACCATCTCTATTAAAATAAGTTAGTATTTCACTCATGGTCTCATCTTAAAGTTAACTTGTCTTCATTTTTCACAGTATTTCTTTTATTTCCATTAATATTTCATTAAAGTTAGGATTTCTTGATTCTGAATATCTCCAGCATTGCTCTCTCTCTCTCTCTCTCTCTCTCTCTCTCTCTCTCTCTCTTTATCTCTTTATCTCTCTCTCTCTCTCTCTCTCTTTATCTCTCTCTCTCTCTCTCTCTCTTTATCTCTCTCTCTCTCTCTCTCTCTTTCTCTCTCTCTCTCTCTTTCTCTCTCTCTCTTTCTCTCTCTCTCTCTCTCTCTCTCTATATCTCTCTCTCTCTCTCTCTCTCTATATCTCTCTCTCTCTCTCTATATATCTCTCTCTCTCTCTCTCT
>CAEFZX010019782.1:2284-44661 GCA_903066825.1 Alfaro cultratus | reverse complement strand
AACATTACATAGAACCAGCAACAGGTATCTAAAATCCATTTATCCTACCATATCCTTGATCCAAATCCTGAACCGACGAGCCCGGCGCCAGCACTTGTCCAGCCAAGATCCAACTGCACACGACAATGGACCTGACACACCTAACTTGGCGTTCACACCTGGTGCCTATATACGCTAATGAGCCCGGCAAAACAGAAGTGACAGGGCCTGATGCATTCAAGAGCCTGAAACGGGTGGGAATTTACAACCCCTTCATAAAAACAGTTTTTAACTAAATCACCCGGTTACACTTAGATTCCAACTTTTACCAAGGACTTCAGTGGCAAAAGGTTTAGAAGAGTATCCAATAAGTGGACAGATGAAAGAAAGATGGGTCAGTCTAAAACAGTGCCATTGAAGATGCTTCTTTTTCTATAAAATTAACCAACAGTTGACAAGAGATAAGCTGATCACTAAAAAAGACCAAAGTGCAATTGTTCTAAAGTCGTTGGTGGTATGTTGAATGGTTTCTTTGTTCGTTTGAAATGAAAACTTGTTTTTAAACTGGATTGGTGATTTAAAATTGCCTGTGAAAACCATTTTTAAACAGAAGTTCATAAAACGTTAACTTTTAAAGCTACATCCAAAAACATGAACTAATTGCAGCTGTCAACAGGTAAAGTTTTTGTAAAAATGCGATCTGGTACAATGTTTTTCTTGCACTGCCGCAAAATGTGTCATTTCCCTTCTTGCATGCACCTGTCTTTCATTAGCGGAGCCACGGTCCGCTAGGGCTTTGTTCAAGAGCACTCAGCGGGTCACCGAGTGTTAACGCGGCGCTGAGTGTAATTACAGCGTCGCAAAGAAATCTGTAATGTGCTAACGCCGCCTCACAGTGTCGTCTGGAGGATAATTGTGAAGGATTACGCGCAAAACGTATCCACTTGCCTCAAGTACCCGCCGCTCTCCGGCAGTCTGCTCCGAGTGGGCCCCTCCGCCTCGTTTCTTGATTTAATCAATTATCAGTTTTCTCACTCAGAGGAGTCCAAACAAGCAAAATCAAGAAACAATAAATAATTCTATTTGGAGGATGAGAGTGGGATATATTTAATGAAATGCAGGCACCCTCAAAGCTCTCGCTCTCTCTCTCTCACACACACACACCGAGATAAGAGGGGGGTTGGCAAGATATTGAACCAGAGAAGCCTCAACCTCCCATCGCTGCTTCAGAGACAGGATACCCAAATTAGCCGTAGGCAATGCACTATGAGTGTTTGCACACTTGTTTGTGTCTGAGAGTCTGGACTATTTGAATGTCTTACATGCTCTTTCACCTGGATTTATCAGCTGTTAGAATTTCTATTTTTAAAAAAACTGTGCAAGATTCCAACTGATTTATTATTATTTTTTGTGCTTCATTGATAATTTTCTTCATGAGTTAACGTTGAGGTCAGAGAAGCTTATTGACTAAACGTCCATTAGGCTGTGAAACTTTGTGTCATTGCACTAGCTCAATGGCTATAGATTCAAACAGACAAAAATACGATTGTATGCTTGTTTGACTGTATATTTTCTTTTAGGGTATGCAAATTCAAATGTATGAAGATGAGAAGTTAGCTCAGGATTGTATTTTTTAACAATTACGCTATACGAATCAAGTGTGTATTGCGAATTTGACTGTAGCACGACAAACTGATTCAGGCGTTTAGCAAACAAATGAATGAAAATATGGCCATCTCAACCAGTAGATGGCGACAAAGTGCCTCCAGCACGACGACTGGTATGTGTAGAAGATGCATCAACCGTCATTAGAGGGAAATAAATATCACGTTAGTTGCATTAAAAACTACAGAAGCTTCAAGTGAATTTGCAACAATAGTCAGATTGAGGCAAAAACTCCTCTACGAATGCTTTTTTTTTTTTTTTTTACTCTGACTGCCCACCTTATTTTTATTTCGTTTAATATTTTAGTATTTTGATGTAAATGTTAAACCTGTTCTAAGATGTAGCTTGTTGTAGTGTGCCTTCTTGGCCAGGTCTCCTTCAAATAAGAGACGTCAATATTAAGAGATTCTCCACCAAGTATTAACATTTTAAACTTTCAGTACTTCTAGCATGTGGCATGTTCAATATTCATTTTTGGATAATTATGCTATTAAGATAACATATTGTGCAACACCTTAATCCACTTTACTTGTGCGATAAATCATTCTGCAAGATTTATTTTCTCTTTGCTTTAATGTGTAAACTGTTGCGACGCTGTGACTTTAAAATCTAATAAAAATGTCTTATTTCATCGTCTTTCATTTATCCGCATCACAAATTTAGTAGGCGAGCCACTGAAGTTCTGAATAAGTGAGCGCAGCACATAGATGACCGTTATTTGTCGGAGACTGACCAGTACACACACTGCTTCATGAATCAAACGTGGATCTTGTTCTGCTCTCAAATCTGCACCACCTCTTGATAAATGAGGCTTCTGGGCACTAAAAGCATCTGCTCTTTGAGGTCGCTTCCCTGTTATTGCAGCCGAGGTGTGCTAGAGGGAGCCCTCATCCGTTTTGGCCCCTGACAACGGTCAAGGATCCGACTCCCCTCCTCCTCCCATCAGCCCTCAGGCAAGCCAGCAGGCCAAGGCCGGTCCAGTGATGGGGTCGGGCGCCCCAGGGGACCAGAGAGCGGACTGACCCGAGCTGTGGTCAGCCGCTGCGTGAGACAAAGAGGGCGGATGCTGAATGCAATCTGACCCCGTCACCCATTTAAAGAGGGAGAGCAAGTGGAAGAAGCAGCAGAGGAGGTAAAGATTGAGAGAGAAAAGATGAAGGGTGTTTCTGGGATCTGAGCACAACAGATCTGTCAACCCAGTTAAATAAAAGAATGGAGATTAAAAAAAAATGAATAGTAGATTGAGCAATCATTTTGAGCCAGTCAAAAAAATATATTAAACTCCCCACTTTGCAGATTGGTTGTTTTGTGTAGAGAAAAAAAAAAAACAAGGTCTTAAGCACGGCTGAAGTGTGGGTGCTGAAAAGCCATTCTCTGAATTTTGTTCTTTAAATGGGGAGAAGTATTGATCTGGCTCAGCTGGACCTGTAGTGATGTGTGTGTGCGTGTGTGTGCGTGCGTGTGTGTGTGTGGTTAAGCAATAGAGAGAAAGAGAGAGACGGAAGGAAGCAAGGAAGGAAGGAAGCTGAGAGGCTTTGTCTTTTAGGACCCAGTAGGGGTGGCGCTGGGCTGTTACCATGGATACAGCCTCACACACACACCCCACACACACATCCCCTTCCACCATCTCAATGCACACATATACACAAACTCACGTGCATAAACACAATCAGACACAAATATGTTCTTCTCTAGGGTGAAGACACTTCATAAAGGAAGTGTCCCGCTCTGAACCAGAAGGCCACACACGCCCACGCACACACACACACACACAAGGAGAAAGGTCCAACAAAAAAAAAGACCATAAAAATACAGCAGGACTCTAATGTGAGACACAGATTCATCACTCATCATTTATTTCCAATGTAACCTTCCTTCCCTCCGACACGTTTCTACTGAGTCCATTCTGTCTTGAACATCCATCCATACCTGAAGTGCATGACCTCCTTTTGCACTGATTAAGCTTTTCTTATTATTATTATTATTATTATTATTATTATTAATGTTCATGAATAAATCTTAGGTCTTTTATAAGAAATACACATCAGAAAACTTTATAACCATGTAACAGATACAAATACCTCTTGCTAAAACAAGAAACCCGAGGAAATTGCATAATTTGGCAGCATTTTCACCCACTTTTTAAGTTTATCTGTATCTCTCATTTTCAGCACAAAGGCTTTTACATCATGCACGCACCAATTATGAAACAAGCAATAAACATTACATTTTGCCCAATGCCATTATATACATCATACATATTTTGATCAACGCTCCACAAAAAGTCAAAAAGCAACTCTAAACCTTAAACTTTAATTTAAAGGAACTCAGTGTTTTGGCTTTTTTGCAGTTTTCCAGAAGCTGAATGTATTTTGATGCTAAGCCATTCAGTGGTTCATAAATTAACAGAAGTATTTTAAAGTGTATTTTCTGAGCTTCTTGTTAAAATGCACACACATAGCTGTAAATAAAGAAAACCCCAACCAAAAGAATAAACCATTTAGAATCAGATTCTCCAACACATGGCTTATAGAAATACTCCTGCAGATGCATCTGCTCCTATTCAAACAAACTCTTGTGGATAAGCAGATTAAAACGAAGCTCTGTGCTCTTATTTCCTAAATGATGATGTTGATGGTGATAGATAGTGGAGGGTTTCATGGGGTTGTTATAAGGCAGGAAGCTCCAACGCTGGCCAGCGCGGCCGGATCAATACGCCCAGGGTCAGTTACAATATTTAGGGTCACATGACTCCAGGACCAAAATAAATCAGGATGTGAAATATTGTTGCCGTGGATGCAAGGATGGGCCGGCGAATGAAAGAGGGGGAAGGAGAAAAGGGAAAAGGTGGTGGGCGTGAAAAGAAGGCGAGAGAAAAGAAAAGGTGCACAAGAAGCATCCGGTGGAGGAGGAGAGGTTTTATTTATGTTTATTTATGGTTCATAATTAGGTAACAAAGGTCACCAGATGAGATAAATATAATCTTCTGTAAAATTGTAAGAGGTGCGGTGCCAAGGTAGAATGTCTTTTAATTACACACTTAAGTAGGTTTGAAAATAGATTTTTGCATTTTATGAAGTGGAAGGAAAATTATGGCTGCAGCCTCAGCTAGATTAGATAAACATCTTCAAAAAGTAAAGGTCTGTGCTTTGACTGGGCCATTCTAACACATAAAAATGCTTCGATCTAAACGATCGGCACCAGCTGTACGTCAAAGCTGGGCTCTCGAAAACTATCACATCGTTTACTAATTAGGTGATCTAACGAGGCACTTGGCCGCACTGGATTTCATTTAAGGATATCGGAGTAAAAGGCGCTGAATATAACAAATTCCAGAGCTGCATTTCTAAAATATATTGAAAGGCATGTGCAATTTACCTTCAGCTTCAGATTCTTGCATTACTTTTCGTCAGTCTGTCACATAAAATACCTTGAGGTTTGTTGCTGTAATGTGACAAAATGGAGGACGTGTAAAGAGGGTATGAAGACTTTTGCGAGGCACAATACAAAATACAGCAGATTTGTATGATATGGATAATTTAAATACAGAAAACGCATCCAAAATCTAAAAATCAAGAGCAGAATATTATGTTTGTACCTAATAACTAACATTAAAAAAATGTTTGTTTTGGTTCAAAGTCATCATGTGGAAGCTGTAAAACTCGGCGCATCCTAAAATGGCTTCAGTCAAAAGCAGTCCACGTTGGGACAGTACGAGGCCATATCTACAAGTGAGCTGATATTAAATAAAACCTCACAGGACTTTTTAAAGAAAAACAATCAAATGTGAGATATCTGAAATCTGATTACATATTGTAAACCCATTCTGCTGCGCCCTGATTGCTCCACCGCCTCAACTGAGGTTAGATCATATCTCGCTCACTAATTTCCTCAGATAAGGAGATTTTCCGGAGCTCTGTCCAAACAACGGGAGAAAATGGATGGAAAACAAAGTGAGCAATTCTATTTCCTCTTTATAATAAAGCTTTTAAAGTTTTAGCTGATTCAGGGTTTCCCCCCCCCCAACGCCCTTCTTTACATCTCAAAGTGGCAGGAGGCGAAGGTGAGGAGAGAGTGATAGATGGAGCTCATAGTTCCACAGTTTGAGGTAAAAGCAAGAGGAAAAAAAGATAAATAAATTAGATCTATTTGACTTCGATATGCCACAACTGCGGATCCACAGACACACACACAGAACTGCATTATCTTATCATAGACTCCGCTAACTGAGTTCATTCATTCATGCCTCTGTTTGCGTCTTCTGTGTTTGCGAAATTAATTGAGGATTTCTGGGTCTATTCGACAGGAGCTAACCTCTGACCTCCTTAACAAGTGGCTGCTCCGCCCTCTTCTGGCTCCAAGTCTCTCAATCTCACACTTTGTTAAGGGAAATTAGTCACACGCTTAACCACACACACACACACACACGTACACACACCCCGCCCTTTGTCCGGTGACTCTCCAGCGTGTGTCGGAGGGGCTTCACGGTCGCATTTAAACGGCTCTCGTCTTCTTTCTGTGGCGCTCAGGTTCGACATTAAAGAGATCACGCTCTCAGACTTGAACCTGTGATCTCTGAAAACAAAATGGTGGAGCTTTTGAAAAAGTAGTGAATGGGGGTGCGGTTATAAACCTTTAAATTAAGGTTCTCAAAAGAAAAGACACCACTGGAATTCCTCACACACAGCATTCTGTGTGAACCGCACAGCATTCTGGGGGATGTAGGCAGAGGACAGACTTCAGCAGCTCAATGTCTCACAGCAACTCGCTCGCTCTTTGGTTACCTAGCAACAACCTCTTGAGTAACTCAAACAGCATCTATTTCAGGTTTCACCACCGAGCCTCATAACTGCTTAAAATTTTTTTTAAAAAACGACGACGTGGAGTGAATGATTGTGGAAAAATATGAAAGGTCACGTCAGTTTGATGTAAAGTCGCTCTGATCCTTTGGGTCAGAGCACACGGGCTAGCCTTTAGCCCACCAAGTGAATCAGCTAGCCTTGGGCTTCCGTGACCCTGTAAAAATGTGGTAATATATAAAGAAGTATATATTTTAAAAAAAATTACATTTACATCATGCTAAAACCTTTGTTTTCTAACGCCCACTATAACGAATATCAATAATCTTTAGCTTAGCAATGCTTTAGGCCTTTTCAGCTTCTGGTTATATTCCAAAGTCAGACGAACAGAATCTGTTGTCATTAATAAAGTGGAATACAACCTGTAGCATGAAGGTGTTCTTTTAGTGTTTGCATAGCTAAAATGAAAGAAATGTACATTAGCTATAAACATCACCACAGCAATACTCTACTTACTCAAGGTTGTTTAGAAAAACAAAACAGTGCAAAGATTTTTGCCTTTTTATGGTTTTGAGCCATGATTCTAACACACCAGACACCTCCACACAGCAACAAGCATCTTAATGGTAATGTTGCATTTAAAGGCGGCTTGGATGACTTTAGATTTTTGCCTGTTAGCAACAAATTAAACCGTTGTAACGGATGAAAAAGTGCGGTGAACAGAGGGCATATATAAAATATATTAAAAAAAAAAAGTTCACCACTCTGAGGTAAAAAAATAAATAAATAAATAAATAAAACAAAAGGCTTCAAAGCCAGGACGGTAACAATAAGGTCTAACGCTCAACAAAAAATTCGATTCTTCGCCGAACTACATAGCAGAGCATGATAACCAAGCAAAGTCATAAAAAAACAAGTCCTCCTGTTCATGGCATAGAGCCGTTAAAAAACAGAATCGGATTGTTCCTGAACGCCACATTATACTTCGCATGGCCGAGTGAAATTAATGCTGCATGAATGTTAGGCTGGGTTTATGCTTACAAACATGCTAAGGGGCTGCAGTTGGAAGATAAGCAATTATTAGTCAGATCTCTTATCATGGACAAAAACATCAAAGACTCTCAAGTAAAAGGCATGACACCTTTAGCTAATGTTGGACCCATGAGCCCATGCTAACATTAGCATCTTTTACAAGAAAAATCAACCTGTAACCATATGTGCAAGTAGTACAGGCAAACATGACACATGAAAACATACTAAAGAGGAATAATGTAGCCTTGTACCTTTCTCAGTCCAAACATGTACATTACTCACATTACCTGAGTTGAATAAACAATTTAGTGAGATTTCAGTAAAGCATACAAACCAAATTTACGTAAAAATAAGTATTGCATTTTAGAGTGTAGAGGTAATACGCCGAACGTTGATAACTGTGTTTCAGTGGCAATGAAATACAGTCATCAACAAACCTTTTGTGAAGTTTGAAAGATTCGAATGAAAGACTTAAAAACACTTTTTAAAGTATGAGCTAAGAATAAATGTTCAACCTGTTTCTAAAGAAACCAGGTCTGTTTGTTTCGTCCATCAATTGTGTGAGTGTCTACAAGAGTTTGGTGGCTTGTAAAGGAGACCTTGCAGCTTTTCTTTATAAATATATATAAAAAATCATTTTAATAGAACACAGTCCGTACTGCTTTTGTGTGTGAGCTGTGCCATACAAACACGCCATTCGGCGACACGACGCTTTCTCAGAAGGTTTGGATGGAAGGCACCAACGATGTCAGGGCTCTGACGAATAGCGATGAATGTCTGTGTGTAACATTCTGTAAATGTGCGACCGTGTCAGTTTTTTGATTTCCACACATTACCGATCCCGCTGATTGGACGTGTCTGCCAATTATTGATTTCCCACAGACAAGTTGCTAAAATACTCCCAGCTAATCCTGGCGGTGTGGATGTGCTGTAGATAATGACGTGTAATGAGCTAATGACTCGCTGAAATATTTAGTAGAGCCTCGGAGAGGTTGCACTATTAAAGGCGTGAGAGGTCGTCTGAGGGACGGGCCCTTCGATTAGCAACGCCGAGGGCCCCTTGTCTCTGCCAGTCCTCTGAACTGAACATACACACTGGCGTGTGCGTGTTTGACAGAACGCACATGGGCCTACAATGATACACATGTAGATACACACATGTATGGTAAAATACAGAGCAGGCTGAGGAAAAAAAAAAGAGAACTGATGAAAAAGCTGTGCTGTTAGGAGCTGGACCATTGATCGGTCAGCTTTTAAGAGAGTGACCTTTCGCAGAGGGCCCTACTGGCCCTGATAAATCTGATCTGGGGGGCCATCTGTGTCTGGGTGGGAGTAGTCGCTCTAGGATAGCACCCCAGAGGAGACAGAAGAGAGGAGAAGGGAGGGGAAAAAAAAAGGAGGCAAAGGAAAAGGAATGTGGAAGAGACCGCAGCAGAGAGAACCAGAGAGACAGGAGAGGACGAGGGCAGACGAGGGAAAAGGTCACAGAGAGCAGAGAAGCAAGGAGGCGAAGGGAGGAACGAGAACGGAGCAGATGGGAGGACAGCCAAGAAGGAGTGATGGAAGAAGAGATCAGATAAAGAATGGACTTGATCAACATGTCATCTCATCATACTTTATAGTGACCCACAATTCTGCTCACATGCCGTTGAAATGTTCCAGTAATCCACAAACTTCCACTAAAAAAAAAAAGTAGCATGCAATTTTAAAAGTGGAATCAAAATGACGTGTGGTACACTGAAAAAAATAACTCTTTGGATGAAATTAAAAAATCATGGAAAGGATTTCCACCTGATTACTTTGCTTTATTTCAGCACCATGTAATTCTATTACTCCAATTGAAAGCGAATGTGTTGGCTCAACTTAACTTTTAAGTTTGATTCAACTCATTTATTCAACTCATGAAAATTAAGTTAGCTGAACAAACATGCTTCACGCTCTTTCCGTGATTGAACATGACCCAGCGGTCCAACCACGTCCCATATACTTTCCATACACATTTCAGATCACAGTAAATCAGTCTGACTATAATGAATCACGTTATCTCAACATGATTGCATTTCATAAACGTTAAGGTGTTGAATTTCTTGTTTATCCATTATGATTTCATCACGTTTTCGTTTGAAACATGAAACTATTGTGTTAAAAGTACATGATATTCTTTTGTTAATGTAATAACCCCCAAAGTTCATTTTTTTGAGTGTAAAGAGACTCGACCCGTCAGTACAGTCTCACTACAAAGCCGTACTATGAAGGCCTCAGAGGTTCATTAGAGAACAATAGTGAACAAACAGCATCGAAAAGACCAATGAACACAGCAGATGAAGTTGTGTAGGAGTTTATATCGAGGTCAGCTTATGAAACAATGTTCCACGTTTAGATCGAAGCCAGAGTGTCCAACTAAAAACCCAGGCCAGAGAAGGAGAGCTCTGATTGGAGACGCAGGCCTTGAAGGACCAAAGAGACTGGTATAAAAACTGTTAATCCCAGAATGCACTGCATCACAGTGTGAGCATGTGACACCTCTATCGAAACCAGTCTACTGGTCCACATCCACCCCTTTCGTAACAATACCAGGCTACATATTGGACAGAACCGTTACATCTCTGTTATTTGGTCATAAAAGTCCCACTACAAACCACATGTGATCACATCTAGACCACATTATAGGAATCATTTAGTTGGTAAGATTCTGTTGACACAAATTGAAAGACAAAATCATTTATGTCTCTGACATTTCTTCTTAGTTAGAAACTTAAAGCTGCATAATGCAACTTTTATTTAAAAAAAAGAACAACTTTTATACATATTTGTTTAACTGCAGTTATGTGGTGACGGTATGGCTTGAGTGAAAAGAAAATTATCTCCTCTGCCTGTTCCCAGTGGTCCCAGTGCTAACTCGAACCAGCCAATCAGAGCCAGGAGGCGGATCTTAGTGCTGTCAATCATCCCTCTGTGTGTTGTTCTCTGCAGAGCTGCAGTTCCTTCCTGAACGCAGAGCCTGTCATGAATGCTAAGGCTAGTTAGCAGAGCCACAGCTGTTTCTCTGCCAGTAGCACATTTAGCAGCGAGTACATGAATCCGGTTGACAGCGCCAAGCCCCTCCTCCTGGCTCTGATTGGCTGGTTTTGACTGGAAAGGTGCGTTTCTTCAAACGGCAGTAGCAGCTCAGGGAGGAAGCGGAAGGGGTCAGTCTTTTTACAGATTGTCTGTCTCGTATTATATTGTCACCACATGGAAACAGTTTTAACAAATATGTAAAAAACATATTTTTCATAAAGCTTACACAGTTCTGCACCTTTAATGTGCAGATATGTTTTGCTGGTTGATGTTAAACAGCTTCTTCTTCAAATTTGTTTGAGGGGGAAACAGTATATAACATACAGAAATTGGAACACCTTCAAACTTCTACAAAAATGTTAATTGTAACAGAAAAAATATTATGATTCCGACCACCATAATTTTTTTTTGCAAACATTTGAGAAGAAATCATAGACAAACTATATTAGATCTCTCTATCGCTCTTATTTGACTTCAACAATTCACCTGAGCAACTATCTGCTTCTTATTTAACTCCTCGTTTGCGCATTGAAGTCATGTGTGCCGTAGATAAGCACTGCACACACACACACAATAAACACACACAGCCTCACCTGCTGCAGTAAAAAGCACGTTGACCAGACAAACCCTCTGTGTTCCTAACAAACTAACACCCCCCTCCTCTCCTCCGCCTCCTCGTGCACCTTCAAAACAAACACACATGCGCTCACACACACCATTACTCTTTCTTCCTCTCTCTATCTGCAACATTTAATTCCCTTTGGAAGAAGACAGGTGCAAACGCTGATTGAGCCCTAGCCAGATTTAGCCAAGGCTCTCAGTGTGCGTCCAGCTGCACTCTCCGACCCACTGAGATCGATGTCCAGCCAGCCGGGCAGGGCCGGGCCGGGCCGGACCGGACCGGACAGCCAGCAGGCAGGCAGCCAGTCAACCGGGCCTGCAACCAGAGGGCAGAGGGGGCCCACGGCTTTTCCCCTCTCCGCCCCCCGATATGGCCGCGCTTGACTGGGCTCATCGGGAAGGCCGCAGTGGGGCGCCACGCAGTGCCGAGCCCAATCACTGCACCGCCGGTGCAGGATGTGCTCAGGGCAGGACTGAGGAGGGGAACCTCTACCCATTTTCCTGCTGAAAGCACCTTTCCACTTTACCCGCATCCTCCTCTACATCTCCACCTTCTTCTTCCTCCTTTCCTCTCCTCACGCACTCCATCTTGGAGCTACTTTGATTCGGGGCTCTCTCTACCTCTCTTTTTTTTTTCCATCCTCCATCCTCCCAGCCCCAGCCGTTCTCCAGCCAACCACAGTTTCCTATTGATTTATTGATTTCTGTCTGCCTGTGGGAGAGCGGCCGCAGTCTCCCTCTGCTCTCCCCCTGCATGGATTTGTCTTCCCTTTCCCCTCCTTTCTTCTGCCGCTCTCCCTCTCCACCCTCTCCATCTCCCCGTCGATGCAGCGGCTCTGAAACATGAATTAGAGAAAAGCAAGCTAGTCCAATTTACCCCGAGAAATCGGATTCATCTTCCCCCTCCGCAACGCTCGTTCCTGCTTTCTCTCCCTCGCTTTTATCTTTTTCTTTTCTTTTTTTTTCAAACTTCTACGTACCTGCCGGTCGCCTCCATTTTCTGCGCCGTTTTGCTTTTATGTCCTTTCGGTCCCTCACGTTACTCTAATGTGCTGGTGTTTGAGCACTATAGCACCAAGATGATGTTTCACTCCTTTTTCAATGTGGATGATGAGGACACTTAAACCTTTAGCGCAAGGAGAGACTTGATGAAGCTTTTAATTTGCTGCATGCATATTGTTATTGTTCCCTCAAGCCTCGTGCTGCTTTAACAGCTCCGAGCATCTCCCCACCATTTTCTAAACGCTCGTGGTCCAAGCTGAGAAAAGCATCCGTCCTCCCTGAACCGCAGGTTAGCGCCGGTCACCGAGAGGAGCATCTGATTAGCTGACCTCCGGGGTCAACTCGCAGCTTTCTGGCTTTGGTGGAACAATGCGAACCTGCTGTAATTGATGGAAGGACAGAACGACAGGCAGACAGAGCGGAGGGCCCTCTATCTATCACACTGACCCTGTAATGTCAGACGCAGAGCACGGCAATTTGTTTTTTGCGAGACAGGTCTCATCAAAAACGGCATTAATAAATCTACTATACATACCCATCGGACCCACAAGAGGCAGGTACTGAGGTGGAATTGGACTTAGAGTTGAAGGAATTTAGAGGTTGTTAAATAGAATCAGGCGTTTTACTTTGTTATTTCTCAATGATAGTTCAGTTCTAACAATGTTAGCTGCATTTGTTGGTAGCAAATCAGAACGACATCCTGCAACATATCCCAATGAATTACAGAGCTGGATAAAGTAGTTATTGAGAAAGTAAAAAAAAAGATGTTAAGAAGAGGACATTAAAAACGAAGGAGTGCTGGCTCATTCACAAATATTTAATGAGTGGATACAAAACTCTAATGCTTTTTAATCAGCTAACACAATGTTTGGTATTATCATCGTTAAGGACACACTTGAGCTGGTGAGTTCACAATGGAGCAATGCCATAAATCCATGCTTTTTGAGGTATTGTTATGATCACAGGCTGCACAGTGGTGCAGTGGACAGCACTGTTGATTTACAGCATAAATGTCCTGGGTTCAAATCCCAGCCTCGGGAGTTTCTGCATGGAGTTTATGTGGAAACTTCAAACCTGAGAGGAAGCAAAGCAATGAAGTTGACATATCCAAACACTAAGGTGATCCAGGTGATTCAAGAGCCTGACTTCTTGAATCACATTTTAAAAGCAAAGTGTTCACATGTCAATCACAACAGTGAGTTGAATTCACCGGTTCAATTTCCTTTTGATCCTGCTTGGATCTTTATGAGGTCAAACATCTGAAGAGGAAGATACGATTTCAAGACAATTCACCTTTGAACAAGATCATCGGTGTTACCATGTTTATGTTTTTCTTGGTGTTAAGCTTCTTGTGTGTTTGTGCTTATTTTCTTAGATTATTGTCAGGGATGTTTCTCTCTTTTGGTTCCAATTCCTCAGCTCACTCACTTTGTCCCAGCAATCAATCCCATGGGACCCACCTTGGTTGTACCACTCTCCTTCTTCTCCAGCTGTTAAGGTTCCTGGCTGTTCTTTGTTCTGTTTCGCTTTGTTCCTTGTTCAGACTGATTCATCCAAGCTTAAACTTTAAGTCGCTATAAAGCAGAACAGCTAGAACTCAACTAACTTCTCTTGTCTTGAATTACATAAATGTGTCCTACAATTTAGCTATAATTTGAAAAACTTCAAAGTATAAAACTGAATGAGGTTTAGCTAAAGATGCATCAGTCACATTATCAGAGACCAGAATCTGTCAATTTACACTCAAACTAAAAACTCCAACATTTAAACTCATCATGCAGTTTAGACCTACATGTTTCTAAAGGTTTATGCATTTATGCAAAAATCTGGATAAGATTGCAATCCCATCTTTTTTTTTGTCTGTTTTTATTTTGTTTTTTAAGTGTTTTAGTCTTAGGAACATAAAACAAAGGAAATAAACGGTTCCACCAAATCAGAACTAAAACAAAACGATAAATCAATACTACTCAAAAAAAATGTAAAAAAAAATCTGATTGGGATAGCTCTAAATTTATCAATTACCTTAGCTGCTACAGTGGGTGATAAATGAAAAAAATAAAATAAAATGGATTCAAATGGATATTTCTGTTTTACCAGAGCACAGTTTTCAGGAAATGAACTTAAACGTTGGCTTCTCAGAAACTGTAAACAAAGGGAGAATCTAGCAGGAATTTTCACATGTGCTTTTTATTTATTTCTCTGTCCAGGCTTTCAATGTTTTTTTTTGTTTTCCTTCCCTTCAATACAGTGAGATTGACTGACTGGAATTTCATTTGTTAAATTCAACCACAATGCGCAGACACCAAATGTCACGGTCGACTGTTTTCGGCAATAAATTTCTCCATCTTTCAGAGTTTGTCCTGGACAATTTGTCCCAAATGTTTGTACATCCAATCTCCCCTAAAATGGCTTCTAAAATCAAAACCCAACAGTAAAACCTAGAAAGACAACATTCATCAAAAGCAACCTTTAAAAAAACTGTGTCACACTTTCCTAATTGAATCTAAATCTTAGTTTATGCTAGCAGTATAATCATATCCTGTTTTTTGTTGTTTTTCCAGTAAAAGTAAAGCTCAGCTGCAGCTGCCAAAGTTCCCCCTGCTTGCTCACGGGAAACGATGTTTCTTGTCCAGGAAAGGCATTCTATATAAAGACTAAATCCCAAATGGGGCTGCGAGGATGGAGTTGGGGGTGGGGAATTGAGAGGGGTGCGGGTGTTGTTTGACAGCAAATCTTCAAGAAGAGACTACAGCTCTGGTTACTGCCACAGAGCAGAATGCCCCTTGTATTGATAAAATCCATACTCCTGAGATAGGGCTGCGTGCGACAAGGAGCGTGAGATTAGTTTCCTGCCCGAAACCCGGTTAATTCCACAGAGGGGGGAAAAGCTCCGGCACCTGAGGCCCTGAGAGCCGTCCGCTGCAGACAGGCTGACTGCACAGGCGACCTGTACGCCGTGGGCTCCGGCTGCACATGGAGAAATGCAGCTCTGAATAAAACACAAAGACAGTCCGACATAAGCTGCTGAAAGACCAGCAGCTGGCAGGACCCCAAAAAGAGCATGCTCCAAATGTGTTAAAATATTTCAAAAGCCATTTGAATAATGGCTTTTGAAATCATAATCATACAGAGGAGTTATGTTTTAAAGGAGCTCAAATCTGTGATTTCTTCTACTTATGTCTTGTTTTAGTCCTATTTTATGAGCCTTGTAACTAGAAATACATTTGATTTCTAGATTTGCGCAAAGAAAACTTTTTTCTTTTTTTGTATGGTGTGTGTTGTGTGTTAAAAAAAGCTGCACACCTGTCGCAAAGTTAGAGAAATACATCTGCTTTTAAAATTACTTACTGCTGTTTATTCATTAAACAAACTTTAGGGGCCAGCAAAAATGCACCTTGTGGTGTGGTCAGTGTAATTGTATGCTTTATGGTAAATATGTTAAATGTGATCAATCTACTTTGCTTTGCCATGGTGGTGGGGTTTTCTGGGTGATGTGCGGCGTTCATTTTTCACTATGTGTAGCATTTTGCATGTGAGTCGAAATGTTTAATCTTGGGATGTTTTCACACCCAACGGTCCAGTGGATTCAGTTGGACTGGGGACCAAAAACCTCTAAAGAAGACATCAACACAACTTCCTTATACAGGAAATGTAACAAAAATGGAGAAGCGCTTGCAGGTTTGTTGTTTTGTCTTTGTTGAAAGGCTACAAGCCATATCTCCTGCTAGCGTTAGACTAGCGTGTTTGTTTTGGTTATATTTACCCAGAATCCCATGCATTACAGTCCACTTCCTGCTTTTTGAGCGGTCTCCGGTACGGTTGGGGTTCATATATCCATTCAGACCGCAGCAGAGTTCAAAACGAACCGAAACCTCGGAGTTGGCTTTAGTAGAGTTTGACTACATTCATACCTTGTCAAACAAAACAGACTTTCTAGGCAAACGAACTAGAGTTCAACTAAAACAAACTAAGCAGGGCTGGTACGATGCATCTTTTCTTTCATCGGAGCAGAGCGACTTTTTGGGTCCCCTTCACACTTACAAGGGACTTCAAATGAAATTAATATGGTTTTTCCTTCCATGGTGACTTCTTCTTACCGTTCTTGTGTAAAGGCCAAATTTGCGGCGTTCACAACCAAATTTAAAAGATGTTCTGGTCTTCGAGTTGGAAAGTAGTGTTTTTGCCCCACCAGGTCAAATTCTGCCTTTGGCTGCACCCAGTCTGCTCTAACTGAAACACTCGCGTAGAAAGAGAAGAGAAGCTGCTCCTGAGTCGTCCTGTCTGACGCCACCACCCCGGCAGGAGCAAAGGGGGGTTTAGGTGTCTGCGGACCAGAGAGTGGCAGCACAAGGACAGACGTCTTCCTGGCTGTCTGGCTGCCGACAGGTCTGTTCGATCAATACGCTGACTCCCTGCCTCTCTTCCTGCCCCTCAGCCCCATGGTTGGGGTTTTTATTTTTTTATTAGTACTACTTTATTTCCTCTTTCTCTAATTGTTCCACCTGTTGTGCGTATGTTTCTACCTCTTTACCTCCCCTTCTCCTCCTCATCAACTGCTCGTCGCTCCTTTTCTCCACCACTTCATCACTGTATCACCTTCCGAGGGGTGCAGAGGTGCTCAGGCAGGACGAGGGTGTGAGTGCACAATCACCGCACCGCGAGGCCCCCCGACCGCCCCGCGCCACCTGAGCCCGAGCGCCTTGCACAATGCAAATTTATCAGAGGTGATATTATTGACTGCGCACCCCCCAGCCCCCCATCAGCAGAGCTTTAAAATGAACAGCCTGGAGTAAACACAAGCGCAGCGCTCGCTCTGGAGAAACATGAAGTTCAACAAGGAGCAAAGAATTGAAGAAAAACAGCAACTATGAAAGCCCTCCAACCTCCATCCTCCATCCGCCCTCCACCCCCACGGCTGCTTTTCACAGGAATAACAGTCCACATAATGATGAAAGTGCTTTTTATATTCTGCAGCGCGCCATTCATATCCACGTGTGCTTAATTCGCGTTGGTATACAAGTTTCCATAATGCCTGCCTGCCTTCTTTAAAGCATGAAAACCCCTTTGAGATCAAGAACACCTGTCTGAATAGAGCGCCGAGGGATGAAAAGCGAAGGAGGGTGCGAGCGCATATGAAAGGACTCCAAGAGTGTGAAGGATAAGATCAGACAGTTTTTAGCACTTTTTTTGCTCTCCAATAATGGTGGAAGAAAAAAAAGAAATGATTGGGGTTCAGGATGATCTGAACGCTAATGCAGACGGCGGTGCACGAAAAGTTTAGACAGTGTTGGAGTCTAACGCCGTCTAAACTGCTCTCACACAGGCGAAACGTCAAAGGATTATTCAGGAAACTAAAATCTTTTTAGGTTTCAGACTCCATTAGCAACTAAATGCTAAGATTTCTTGACCATCGTGTTCACATGAGTTGCACTGCAGGCCAAAAGTTTTAGCGCTGCCTGAACTTCTCACATTTTGTCAAGACGAAAACACAAAACTAAGAGTATTTTGTTCAAATTTCTCTGAGCAAACACAATCTGATATATACATAAGAAACCCAACTTTGAATCATCAGATTTAGCAGAATGTTATTTTTTATCATATATTACAAAAGAATAATTTAAATTCAGTTTAGTTTATTTATATAGTGTTAATAAAAAAACAAATATTATCTAAAGACACTTTGCTCTTTGTGCAGCCACAATTAATGTCAGTTATAGCCGCAAGTGCAATATGCATGAATGAATGCATGCTCCTTGCCTTAATGCATATTTATTGCAGGCCGTATTATTGATAGTGTCAAATCCACGGAGAAAATGTCTTGTTATAAGCAAAATAATCTGCGAGTGGAGCTAGTACTTTTAAAGTGAATATTAAGGAATTACTTAAAACAAATCAGCCACATATTTAGCTGAAAAGTACCTTGTAAGTTAGTTTCGTCGTATTTCAAGTATATATAATAAGATACCTCAACATTTAGCAGTCTTGTGCTCGAACTCTATTACATGTTTCTGTCTACATGTCAGAAAAAAAAACTGTAAAGGAATAAAACAGTGTACTGAGGTAAATGTAATGTGAATGAATCTAACAGAACAGATCAGAGTTCAAGGGAGGGATGAGCGCAATAGAATAGAAACAATTTCAGCTACCTTCGTTGGTAAAGCTTCAGGAGTGTCTGTGGAGCTGATACAGTATTAAGACCTCAATAGATGCAAACTGGCCTTCAGACTCCTCGGGAATCTGTGGAGCTTTATACAAGCTTCAAACAAGTCCCAGAAGAGGAAAAAGGTTGAAAATGGTAAAACAGGCTGAATTCCTGAGTCATAAAATCTCCTTTGCATTTGCAGCTGCGTTTCCCTTCACTATAAAATCGCGCAAATTGGATTTACAAAAAATAAATTCACTTAACAGAAATACAGGAACGTCGGAAAAGATGCACCGGAAACACTTCTTTCCATCAGAGGGGTCAGTAACCAACAAACGGCGGGAAAGACGAAGGAGGGGGACGACGACGCAACATGTTTGTTTGTTGTTGTTGTTTGTTTTTTGCATAAAGAAACGTATTCACGCGTGATTTTGATTTATTATTTAGTTTTTTTAATTGTGTTTTTTCTAAATTAGCGAAATACGACAAGGTTTTGCGCGCATTTGTGGACCGTGTCAGAGAAACAAACGCAGCTTCGACGTGATGACTGGGCAGCCCGGAATCGAACAGTCAACCTTCGGATTGACACACTGCTGGACGAGATTGAGATTAAAAGCTAAACTGCCTTTATTGTTTAACGTTGCAAAGCAGCTTTATACACTACTGTATGCATCGTTACAAGTTATTGAACATGACCTGCTGTCAGAATGTTTAGTTACGTCTTTTCACATTCACAGGTTGATTTAGAAAAAGCAGAAAGTTCACTCTTTCAGCACCCTGATTGGGTGTGTGAAGCTGGGGGTCTTTATGTGCAGCTCTTTAGTTTTTTCTTCCTTTTTTGGGGGGATGACCTCACCCACCCAGGAGCCCTCTCTCGTCTCTAATCTCTTTTAGATCGGATGCGTTGCTTTCCCATCATGCTTTTGTTTTTTCCTCGTGACCCTTGGGTAATAAATGTAATGGTCTAAAACTTCTGCTACGTCTCATCACTGTTTCCCCTCCCTCTTTGGGAAAAGAACCCAGCAGAAACTATACTCTTTATGTTCTCTCGAACTTCGTTACGCTGGGCCAGAATGGGATGATTTCACGGGAAAATGTATATATCAGCTTTGATTTTTGCCTACTTTCTCGCAATAGGGGCCTGCTTTAGTGGAATAAACATTGATTTTTTTAAGCTTTTTGTGCATTAGCTTTCAGATTTGAAATCGTATTTGCAGGCGCTGTTTGTGATCAATGAGAGAAATCAAGATTTATAGCTGTGATGTAATATAGAGGAACAAAAAAAGCTACAGCTCACTGTCTGAGATGGGTGTTTTTATGTGTAATTTCACCGTATCGTTATGTTACAGCTGTCGGTTTCTTTAAGTGCACCATCAAAGTACAAACCTGGGCAAAAACAAAAAGCAGTTTTCAAATTTGGATTTTTTTATTTATTTTTTTTTTTATCTCTCTAAAATACCCGACTTAATTTGAAATAAATAATTGCAATTAGGAATTTTAGCCCAATCAACTTCGCAGAATTGTTTTATTGTGGCTAAACTGGAGGGCAGTCCAGCACGAATTACCTCTGGAAGGTCATCTTAAAGATTTTAGTTATGGAACTTTGACTAGGTCATTCCAAGACATTCCTTTTTTCTTTCTTTCTTTTGTTTGTTTTGTTCGACCTTTTAGAGTTGAACTTACTGGCGTTCCTTGGCTCACTGTCCTCCTGCATAATGTCTGATTCCTAGTCATACTTTCACCTTCAGGATTTTCTAGAAGCAAGCAAGTTATAAAGAACCAAAACAGCCCTCAGATAGCCCTACTATAACCCCAACTTTGACTGGTTTTATGTTGTTCTTATATATATATGTATATATATATATATAAATGCTGTGTCGGCTTCACATTCAAAGTACAGTAATAAAACGCAAAAGAAAAAAGAAGTTCTCAAAGTTTCACTTTCGTCTTGTTGGCCTGCAAAACACTTTCCTAAAAGTCTTGGGGATCATCAACATGCTTTTATGGAAAATGCGAGGCAGGCTTTCGTTCATTAATGCCACTTGTGATTTTCACCTTGGACATCTCCATTGGGTGTCATTTCTGCCCGCCATCCACTGTCTGAACCCTCTTATCGTTGAAAGGGTGGAGGTTGGTCTGGTGCGTATCTCTAGCTGTCAGTAGGCGACAGGCAGAGCAGATGCCCATACCTACGATCCATTTTAGGAAGCAGTTAACGTTCATCATGTTTTTGGACTGTGGGAGAAAGCCAGAGTACCCAGAGAGAACTGATGTATGTACAGGGAGAACATAAGAATGACATACAGAAAGACTCTTGGTACAGTGCAACAGTGTGACCAACTCTCTACTTTTAGTCTCTCTTATTGCTGAATCGTGAACCCAGACCTTACCTGAGTCAAATGGGCCCAAACGTTAGGCCCATTGTCCACCAGAATCCATGAGGTTCTTTGTGACCTCATGGATTCGTTGATGATGCGCTCTTTGAGTAACGTTGTTCCACGTTTTCTCCATTTGTGGATCAGAAGAGGCGTTGGAACCCTTTTCAGGCCAATGTCAATAGCTTCATCTGTTCTTGCTGCTTTTTGTGATTGTCTTACTCTGGTTTCTGTTGTCAGACGGGTTGTATCTGAGCGATTTCTTAATTTAGGTCAGCAAGCCATCAGGACAGGGTGAAACTAATGAAATTTTGTGTTTAAAGATGCATCGTTATGGATTATTGATGTTTAGTTGCTTATGTTACAACGAATGAACTTTTAAGAGAAGTAGACTCTATAAGATTGTTTCCTTCAAATTACTCTTCGTTCAAAACTTTGGTCAACGTGTGACATGTTCATTTTAAACCGCAAATGAATCAAATAATAAATAAACATTTAGCCAAAAATGGGATTGCTCAGTTGTTCATAATATAAGAAAATGAGTTTTTTCCCAATGGCTCTGGTTGGTTTGGATAACTTTTTTTTTCTAACATTGGAAAAACCATAAAGAAAACTGCTTTTCATAATTACTACATTTATGATATCAAGATTTGTTTGACGATCAAAACGACGTACGTTTGAAGAAATAAGTCGCAGTCTGCTTCTGATAGCATTCTGTGCATTTTCTCCCTCTTTCGCTTATTTTGATTCTCCAAAACTCTTCTGACTTTGCTTTAGCCTTTCAGAGCTAAAGAGATAAAAGCAGCAAACCTGCTCCCTCTTATCTCCTCCTAATTACTCATCATCATCATCATCTTCATCACCTCCCATCTCTCTCGTTCTTTTTTTTTTTGTTTGTTTTTTTTCTTGTGAAAGCCTCTTTAATGACTCGGTTTGATGTTCTGGCTGCCTGTCTCCAACTTCGGAGAGCTTCCTTGAAGACCAACAAGCAGCCTTTCATAAACACCGTAAACCTCCACGTACATTTATAGACATCCCTCTTCTTTTTCTTTTTTTTTCCAGACCGTCCATTGTGTGTTTCTGCAGCCTTGAAGGATCTTGAGGAGTGTCTTAAAAGCATCAAGAGGTTCTAAGAGAGACGCACAAGCAAACACACACACACACTAATGGCCTCGCATTATCCGTCAGCGGCAGGGGAGGCGCAGACACACTTCACAGGGTCCTTTTGTCTGTCTCGTCTTTTAAGAGGACAGGACAGTTTTTGGGGGTCCCTAAAGGCTGCCAAACAGAATCATCTTTCTTTACTTTTGTTTGGAGGTAAGGTCAAAAATCTCAATATGCTGTCCCTGGCACAACGTTGCTGTTTGTGTATTTTTGTGTGTAGGTGTGTGTAGCGGCGTTGATTGGATGTTTTGGGTGCTGGATTTGTGAGATCAGATCAAAAAAAAAGAAAGAAATAATAAAGTGGACAGCACAGATGTAAAAAGGAATGGTTTCTTTTGTCTAAGAAGATTCTTGTAATAGTTCAATTAAAATTCCTAAAATGGCTCAGGAATACAATAACTTCTCAAGACTTCTTTAAATACCGATGAACAGATAAAAAGTTTTTTTTTTTTCTCAGAATAAAAAAAGAAAAAATCAAGGATCTTTAGTATCCTTTGTGGGGATGCTTGACAATATTTTTTTCTGCAAAAATGAGAACGTTTTATTGTGTGGTTTACTTTTCCTTCGCTCGAACACCAGATGTAAGTCTACTATTTTGTTACAACCTCATTTTGTACTAGCATAAGGTTGTGTCAGATTCAGCACTCATACTCAATAAACGCTTTTTTTGTACTCCCTTTCAACCAAAACCTTTAACGTATGTTGTTGGCATTTTTTTTTGCTGTAGTAAGAGGAGGAAGGAAGGATTTCCATTTTGAGGAGATTTCCTTAAATTAACCAACACCCAGTAAAACTGAGTGTTCATAACAGCAAGATTTTCTGAGCCAAAATATCTATGGGGAGACCAGTTGGTTGGAAAGAAAAAATCCTGGAGACTGGCTGAGTTTTTGATCACCGCCCAAATCAAACGTCAGACTTGTGCCAATAATTGAACATAATTTTTCCTAAATTAGCTTGGTACGTCGACTTCTGTTGAAAACGGCACTTATTCATGGGCCTTTTTAATCTGATTCCTGTCTAAGGAAAAACCAGACGGATGAAGCAGCAGGCGGCGTGAACCGGGCGTTTCTCCACTGTGAAGTTGTACCTGGATTGACCAGGACACAGAGAGACGCCGCCTCACTCCCACAGGCTCACTCCATACCTCCAGCATTATCTGTTTTAAAGCTAATGTGCAGCTGCCGTGTCAGTGGTTTGGACTGAAAGCTGTAATGAAGTGACTGCGTTCCTAAAAGCCTGTGGGGAATAGAAGCTATTTGTCATAAAACACCGTTCTGCGCGAGTTCACAGCACGGTTTACAATGTAATAAAGACTAAATACCGAATATCCACCGTAGCCGTACGTTAAGTTTTAAAAATTTACGTGTAACTCCATCCACGGCCAGCAGCTGCATTCAGTCAGACGTCTGACCTGAGAACTGGACCGCACCGCCTCGGTATTGTGGAGTAAATCTGATCTCATACTAAGTGAATCAATAGCGCCGCCATGAATCAGGAGCAACGTGAAATTCACTAGCCGTGTGTAATTAATACAGGTAAAAGGCTTCCCTTTAAGAAGATTTCTTTCTAAAAGAAATCACCTCTCAGAAAGTTGATACAAGCCTTAGAGAGAATCAGTTTTACCAGCTTCATATATTTCCTGCCAAGCCTGGTGATATGAAGAGAACGTGTTCATAACGCACCCAGCCTTAGCAACAACTATTACCATTTCAAACTAACTTAAAGTTTAAATACGTGGTTACTTAAACACCAGTGACCTGTCCATGCCTCTGGTACACTGACCTCTAGAGACGCACGCCTCGTTTATGCTGTACTTTAGTTTTCCATGTAGCAATTCATATTTGAACCAAGGTTACTAAAACTAACAAAATGACAAACACTGGAATTGAGAAAACATTTTTCTTAACTGAAATAAATAAAAACAGTGATTAATGGGGGAAAACTATAACTAGAATTAAAACATGCGTTTATAAAACTAAAACATTCTGAAATTATAGATATAATAGTCTTAATTTGTGTTTATTTATTAGTTTTTTTGAACTTTTGTCAAATTGATTTTTTTTTTCACACACACAAGCAGTTTACGTCAGCTGTCGACAAATTACGGTACTTCCTAGACGGCAAAAGTTTGTGAGAAAAAGCCAGAGTCAGTTGTTCAAAAATAATTCAATGAAACTAAACTAAAACTAAACCATTTTTATCCGACAATAATTAATAAAAACTAGCAAGCGCACCCTAAAAACAAATTAAAACTGAGTTTGACAAACAAAAGGTCACAATGAAATAAAACAAAAGTATAATGAAAAAAATCAAGATAACTCTTGTGCTGCTAGATGTCAAAATCACTCAAGTCCATTGGGTTGCACATTTCTCCTGGAGAAGAGACAGAATGATGTAAATCTCATGGGAAGGAATGTTATGTTGATGACTTTGAAAATTACTGCAAGCTATTGCTGTGAAAACTGTTCACGCTCCGCTGACTTACACATAAAGTCATATTATAATCCTGCTTTTTTTTTCTTTATTGTACCTCAAATATCTAATTATGTAGCATAGAACCTGTCCTTATTATTTCAGGAGGTAATACAGTCAAATATTGCAGTACTTAATTAGATAGAAACCCCTACAAAGCCAATAAGTGATGTATTACTGTAACTAACTATACATGCTGTAGACAAGTTGACTTTCATTTTGGTGTTTTGGAAGAAACTGTCTTTCCTGGGCAGAAATCTTCTTTAAATACCAACCTAGGACACAGTTTGTTATAAGTTAGTGTGAATGACTCAGAGATGTCTAGATGCATAAATTAAAAAAACAACAACAACATTAGAATAACACAATAGGAGAACTGCATATTTGGCGATTCTCACTCAGGTCTCGCGTCTTGTACCTTGCCGGATGTGACCACAGCGAGGGAGTAAACAAATGGAGTGGAGCAAAAGATTAAAGCAGCCAATTACGATACAAAAGTAAAACGAACAAATGTCTTTGTTGAAACCACGATTACCATGTTCAAAGGCAAATGGGGAAGACGCTCTGAATCAATGCTACTATTGTGTGTGACTCTTAACATTTTCAGCCGTGACCAAGAGAAAAATACTTTGTGAGGGGATTGGGTGGTAGCGGTTAGCAATGGGAGCAAGACGAAGCGAAACCAAGAGTTTGTTACCTAAATGGAAATTAGTCCCCATAAGGAAATACCAGATTTCTCATTCAAGCGACCCTGTTTACAGGTGTAAATAGCCAAAGGTACACCCTGCACGTGTGTAGATATGATATGAACTCATATCTACAGGCAAGAAGAAGAACTTGACAGCGTGCGAGTTGGTGATGTGCTGCTGAAAGGTCCTAAATCAGACGGGTAAAAACACCGACTCAGCAACTATCTACATTTCACGTGCAGAAACGTACATCTGTTAATGTTGCATGCCACTTACATTCATCACGCACACATTGTTGTTGTAAATGAGGTAGAAGTGTGTTGGGGAAACGCTGACGCTGCAGCAATCCATGTGTTCATTCACACAGCTGCTGTAAGAACAGAAGCACTTAAAAAAGGGGGATTGGTTTAACCGGCAAGAAGCTACTTAGTTCAGGCTGTAAAAACAAGGTGATGTCTTCACAGGACAAGTTAATGTGCATCAAGCCTGTCTTCCTCCTGCATTAGGGGGATTAACACTGGGACGCTTAAAGAGGTAAGGCTGGGCGTTACAGCTTAAAAATAAAACCTCAAATCTTTTTTCTACCAGGAAATCAATTAAAATTTCTGATTTTAATTGATTTATTTTTATTTTTTTGCTTTCTTTATTGAAAAAGAAACTACTGTTGACTTGTAAAAAGTTGCTTTTATTTAAATCGTCTCTTCTATGAGTTTCATGACGCAGAATTAGGACCACACCTCAAGAAGTTTTGATTGATTACAAGAACATAGTGATGTTAGCAGGAAAAACGTGCAATTTTACCTATAATTACAAGAAAAAGAGTATTTTTAATGATAAAGTCACTGAAATATGAGGTGACCACCTCAGTCCGTGTGGTTCTTTCTTCGAAACAGACGCGGTTTTTTGCATGATTGTTTCAAAGAGCCTCGCAAACAGCAAAGTCCTTGCTTCGTTTTTTGTCATCTGATTTTGCAACACTTTATCTCTTTAAAGGTGTGTGAACAGGATGAGTTCATCCAAGTCATGAAAATGGCCAACATTTTGTGGCAATAAGTGGCTTAAAAAGGTCTTGAAATTCAAGTGGCAAATTGAAAATATGGAACATCAAATCCCCCTTTGAATCCTCTCACCTAACGCGAAAACGCTGTAAACGTTGTGACTATAAACAAATTTTGTGTTGTAGAGAGACACAAATCTTCACCCATTCGGGCGATCAGCTGATTCTAAACCAAACATCAACATATGTGGGGTCTTTTTTCCACAAGTAACGAAAAAAATAAATCAAATAAGCACAGAGGGAAAGTAAACATTAGTGCAATTTATTTTTATGTTGTTTTTTTTGTCCCCAACTGATCATAAATGCATGTGCTGGCATGTGTACTTACATGGCTGTGGCCTCATGGGTTCAGACTGCTGCTGGGGGTCGGGGTGGTGCGGCGGTGTTAGAGGGTGAAGGTAAGTCATTGATTTTTTTTTTTTTTTCCCTCTCCCCCTCCGTTTTCTCCAGGATTTTGACAGAATCATAGCACCATGGAAACAAAGAAACTGCTTTGTGACAGAGGAAAACCTTTCATTTCAGTAGCACTGAATGGTGGCTTGCTGCTGATAACAGCATGGGTAATCACACACACACACACACACACACACACACGGCAACACATACCAGTGTAAGGTACCACTCACATATAAGGTTAAGGTATGATTGTCGCACATGATTGTGAAAATAAACAACCCAAAGGTGCCTTTTTCACTAAGCTGCAGCTCAGACACACAATCACAGTTATTATCAGCCTCCACAGGAATAAATGTCAGCTGAAGAGCCGCTTCTCATCTGCTGCGTGCTGCAAATTAAACACAATCATTTTCACAGGATTTTTTCTTCTTCTTTTTTATTTTTTCCTGTAATTTTTGAAAAGTGGCATGTTTTCCCACAGCTTTGTTTCATCACCTTGCACAACGATGCGCTCTTTTACACGAAAATCTGAGAAAATAGCAAGGGGGTTGAGACACGAGTTTTACGCCCTTTGCACATCTGGATACTGACATTAGCAAAAAAATTCTATCTGAAGGTAATTGTTTGTGCTGGATATATAACAAAGGGGATAAATTCAAGTACATGCTCCATTTTTAAGATTTAAATAATTGAAATCCATGTATTGTTTTTTCTTAGTCCATAATTATCTTCCTGATTTTATCCCAGTTGCCTATTTTGAGCATAAATTTTACTTGTTTTAAGTGTCAGTTGTGCTCTCGAAGGAGTATTTTTTTATTTTACTTTTCCAGTTACGAATGTAAATGAGCTTCAACAGTGAATTGTTTTGGAGTGGTTAACCCAGGTTTGTGCAGCGAAGAATCGCTGGCTTTGATTCTCCCATTGCCATTACGGCATCTGAAGTCATCCCAAGGCAAAGGGAAAAACAACATTGATACAGATAGCGCGCAATGGGAACGATGAAACTCCGGAGTCAAATAGCTCTTCATTAAACGATTTGACCCCAAAATATTAGATTTCAGAGTTTCAATTGCATTTCGTATCTTTTCTATCATTATTGAGATGACGAGCGATCAGATCGATTCTGTGACAAATTAACTTGAAGAAGACCAGACTCCGCGGCCGTCTCTGCGTGTCTGTCTGTGTGCACATATATCCAGATGTGTTTACATTCGCCCAAATGGAATTAATGCCATTGTGCAGACATGTACATCTTCATATAACACTGATGGTGCTGTGTGTCTGCGTGGGTGTGTGTCTAATCTAAATCAATCAATTTTATTGTGAAGACTGAGGTTAGCTTTAGGTTAAGTTTGAAGAAGTAGGAATGGAGCAGGCCATGGTTAAGGTCAGAGTAACACAGTGCTGTGTGTGTGTGTGTGTGTGTGTGTGTGTGTGTGTGTGTGTGTGTGTGTGTGTGTGTGCTTGGCAAGCTGACTTTGTCTTTATTGAGCTGTAGCTGTAATCTAAACAGCCCCGCAGTGAGTCTCCTAACCTGAACCAGAACGGACGGATAGATATCGGCGGATACTACGAACACGCAGATAAAGGGACAACCAGCCCTAAAAACATAACTCGCTCATCAGCGGTTACATGGAGCCGGTGCCTCCACCACCAGGTTCACTCTTGGACAAATTGATGGATGGCATGTATAGGCTGAGCAAACGTTTACCACAGTATCTTGTTATAAAGCATTGGACGGATTGTGAACAAAGATGCTTAAGGACAAATATGACCTCAATTTTTACATTTTGTAGAGGGAATGTTTCTGCAAAGCAGAGGAGACCTGTTGACTTTTAGAAGTTCAGTTTTCACCAATTCACCTGGTGAAAATTGTGCTGCAGAACTCCAAATTATTTGCAGATTTTTTTTTTATAAACATCTAAAATACTCCAAACAAAATGCGGCTTGTGAAACTGAAATCCCCAGTGGAACGCTACTTGATGCAAGTTGTTTGACGTTTGCAAACCGTCCAACGCATCATTTATTTTCCTTGGTACATATTGGCTTTACCCCCAAGAGCAGTTTCCACTGTGAATATTAATAATTTTTAAGGTATATTTTTGTGTTTGAGCCATTAAAATAGGCAATTCTTAGAGTCTTTAAAGGGAGAGTCAAGTTTTAGCTATTTGTGGGCAGTTGTTGCCCTTAAAACCCTATGAATCCTGGGGGTCCACAGTACGGTTTAATATGAAGGACACTCACCCATATTTAGGATCAGCATGCTGTCCTTCCTTCCCACTGAATTGCCCTCACTAGTTAGTATGCCAACAAGAACAGGGTTGACTGGTTGCCTTCAGGAAGGACAACGACCATTAATGGTCAGTGGAAATGCTTAGAGCCAATTATATTCAGGTGTTGCCCAGCATTCAGGCAGTACGGCTTTAATTTTATGGATGTATTCACACCAGGAAAGACCTCTGGTCTTCTTGTTTGGCCCGAACCAAAATGTGACTTTACTTTTTTCATTTGGTGCCGTTTTCTTTCCACATTGTACATTTTTTGCAGGTGGACTATGACAAAGCCAATGATTCCCGCTCCCGTTCGACAGAAATGACGGACACAGACCCGGAAAACACTAACTTTGTAAGTCCTGCATTTGACATTTCTGTTGTGAACATTCGTGATTTTATTCTGACTACGGCATCGTTTTGAATGTCAAAAACAGCTCACTGAGAACAGGCTATTTCTGATCTTGGAACGGCTTTTGTAAATGTGCGCTTCAAGCAGAATGAGACCAAACCCTCTGCGTGTCCCTGACCCATGACATGCTACCATCGGCATCGTTGGCAGAAAACGGCAGATCAAGTACGATTTCAGTACAATCGCTACACGCGACAGTGACGTTATCAACACTGAAGACCTTATATTCAGCATAATGAACAGCATCTGTGGCTCATGAAGTCCAACAAGACGTGTCTGTATTCACACAGAAGCAACAGCGTTTGGTTGGCGCCCTCAAAAAGTGGGTCTGATTGTATGGTTCCACCACCAGGGTTCTCTTGACTGCATTCACAAACACAAAAGGTCCGGATCGACGGGGTAAACAAACTCTGGTCTGTTTTAAAGGAGACCAAATGTGTCCGTTGTGAACACAACCTAAAATGTACTGCTGATATTAATGTTGGTACATACAACTGCTTCCAATATGTGACATTTATGTTTAACGATTGATTTAAAGGTATCTTGGCACTCCAAGATAGACACAAGTTCATTTATGTCCATTTGTTTTTGCCAATTCTAGAAATGCATGATGAGCTGTGGATTTGTCTCGGCATTTGTTTTTGTTTTATATTTTATGAGCATTTGCTGCATCTCTCCACCCTGGCCTTTCGAAGATGACTCGTCTCATCTGAAGCCACTTACGGCTAAATGTCCCATCTGGTAACATTTCCACGTTTCTCCGCCTTAAATCAATAGAAATAATTTTCCTAAGACCCTGACACACGTGCGCGCGCACACACACGCAAACGCAAAACACACACATACGCACACGCACAACTAGGTTGACTCCTTTTCGTTTCATCTAGCGTTTAATTTGATTGGGATTCGTGTGGCGGCTGTCGTTTGTACGACTGACTCTGAACCTGCACTTCAGTTTGAAACCAAACACTCGTTTTTTCGACGCCATATTCTCCTCCCCGCTCCCCCGGATTGGATTTATTGATCGCTATATGTCCAGTAGTGTTGATTTGCGGTTCATTCTTTCTCTTTTTCAGGGTTTTTGTCTTTGCGATAAATCTGCTGTGCAGATGAGCCGAAGTCGGCGCACACCGGTCTCCATTTTAGCTCGCTCCTCCAACAGGTTCGGGCCGCGTGATGGCCGACGCTCTTCCTCGAGGTGCGACGCAATCGCAAAAAAAAAAAAGAAGAAGACACAAGACTCAGATGGGCAAACACTCTCGGCTGCGAGATGTAAATTGATCCAGGAGCGACGGAGCCACGGTAACGGTGAGTGATGCTTCGTTATTAATGTATCCAGATGAGATAATTACTCGGCCCTTCTGCTCCTCCACCGGGCAGTTAGTTAAACACGCGTCAGGGATTATGATGTCAGCTAGATTAAATGATCAATTACGCACACACGGCAGAGTGCACGCTCCCTCTCACCCCCCTTCCTCTGAAAACACACCTAACACACACACACAAACAAGTGTAAGTGTAACAGGGATACACTGTTTGTGTGCTCGTTTGGTCAGCGGCCCGTTGGTTGGGGACCCCGGCTTTTGACCTCTCGCTCTGGGGTCAGGCAGCAGACGGCCGGCCAGCTGGACATTTCCATCTCAAAGACCCCAAGGACCCCCCTTCTCGTACACACACACACACTCATCTAAGATCCCCTCCCTCCTTTAAGTTGTATCTCATTTTCTCCTGCTGCGGATGGTCGGGTGGTTTATGGGTGCAGAGGAGCTGCAGCCATTCATTTCTCCCTAACAGGAGGTCTAATGGAGAGGTCTACGCTGGAAACCTGAGCTCTCACTGAGTAATGAGCTGCCCTTTACTGTCCACTGTGTGTAGCTTCATGTGTGGTTTTGGTTTTGTGTGTGTGTGTGTGTGTGTGTGCACTGCCAGGCCTGATCTGACCCTATAAATGATGCGTCTCCTCCTCTCATCCACCGTGGCTCTTCGCTGCTAACAACCTCTGATCCGATCTTCTACGGTGGAGGCCCCATGAACTACCTTCGCCTCAACGGGCTCCACGCAGCTGAGGGCCTCTCCATTTGAGGTTGACACAGGGGGACCCACGGTAGGAACGGGTCACGCCCAGCGGCCTTGTGCAGCCGTCCCACCAAGCCTCGTCGACTACACCCGCACAATGTGCGGCAGAGCCGAGGGGCCGGGAGGGAGCGGGGGAGGCAGCCACTTCTCCACCGTCTAATGCAGTTAGGGCAGGGCCAATCAGTCATCCCGACCAATACTAACCTTGTCGCTGGGCCTCTCCTCCCATCTTTTCCACGCAGGAGCCACAGAGAGCAGCACTGTACATTTACCTGCAATTAGATTTGCCTGAGTATCCTGCTGGGAGTGATGGAGGCCCCTCCGACCTGGAGATGGCAACAGCTCCTGTTCCTTTATACGTTGTTCCCCAGCGCACATGCCCTAGTGTGAAGCATGCATGTTTTTACGGGATTTGAGTAAAATCCAGTAGTTATGGGATTACCTTCTTTTTTTTTTAAAGAGAGAGTGAAAGTAATGACTTAAGCAAGCCGTGTTTATAACACAGAATGTTTGTTTGTACGCTCATCCTTCTTGAACTTTTCTCCCTTTTTGGAGGATTTTATGGGATGGACCAACACAGTGTATTTATACAGGATTTAAGTGTAATAGGCATTTGTGTTCTGGGTGTTTTGTTCATTCTTTTAAAAAAAATAAAAATCCTAATGACCTAAGCAAGCAGTAATGTTTACAACACAGAATGTTTTGTTTTTTTTGTTTGTTTGTTTGTTTGTTTTTTTGTTTGTTTGTTTGTTTGTTTTTTGTACACTCATCCTTCTGGAAAGTTTTTCACATATTTTCAAAGTGGAATGAAACTGTGGTTTTTAATGTTTCTCATTAAAAAAAAAAAAGTGAGACAAAAGTAGCTCAAACTGGTGATATTCTTCAAAATCAGCTCAAAAATCTAGACATTATTAGTTTGATTTAACTGTGAACTTTGACTAGGCCATGCTGACGCCAGAATATGCTCCTAGCTACCGTTCCATTGCAGCTCTGCTTGTGTGTTTAGGGTTGCTGGGAAAGCAGCACTGGTCGCAGTTTCCTGTTTTTTTCGAGCGTCCAACAGGTTTGTTCAGGCCCGTTCAGTTTTTCATTGACTCTGACCACATCCCCTGTTCCTGCTGTAGGAAAAGCCTTACCATGATGATACCACCACCACATATCAATGCTGCTGTGGCTTGTTTAGGCTAATTTAGAGTTTATCTATGCTTCAACAATGGTTTTCATGCTGTCAGCGGTTTTAGACGGGCTAAAGTCAAGTATCCATGTTGACTGAACATCAGTGTGTCATCAGCATACAGCACACACACTGTATACAGCTGGGACACAAGTGCCAACAGGAGGTAGATATTAATATGTTCAGTTAAATTCCCATATTCTACCTGAAGGATAAAAACTTGTTTTTACAAAACATATTTCCAGAAATTGACTGCATTTTGTTCATGTAAACAATTCTGCAACTTAATCATTTGATTTTATTCAACTTTTTTAAAATTTGAATCCTTTTTTCTTCAATTTCTAAAAACAACAACAAAAAAAGCATGTTAACATATCAGCCATTTCTCTTTTTGTTGTTTTGTCTTTGCAGTGGGTGACTTTACTAAACACTGCATGTGTGTGTCTGCACCGCATTAAGTCCCGGTGCCGCCTGGTGACAGCGCGGCAGTGTTTACCCGGCCATTGGCAGAGGTGGTGGATGGATAATGATTTAACCATTGAAGATTAGTGAGCAGATGAATACAATGGAGAGGCTGATGGCTGCCTTGTTCTGTTTGCTCTGCCTCTACCGGGAACTCGACAGATCACACACACACACACACACAAATAGTTTAATCACCGTCACCGAGCTCATGACACATGCACCTTAACTAGATGGAGACCTCAACTCCTGTGTTTGTGTGTGTGTGTGTGTGTGTCACTGTGTGAACCTGTGCTGTGTAAACATGTCTACAGTTTCGGCGGGAGGCTCTCCTGCCTTATCAGAATGCACAAACACACACTCACACGGTCGCCATTCCCTCGCCCCTGAGCCTCCTCTCCTTTCTCCAGTGCTTCCGTCTCGTGCGCCATCGCTCTTTTCCACACCTCCGCCCCTGTTTTCTCGATGATTTAGTGCTCCGGGCCCCTCCCTGTGCTGCAGCAGCACATTAAGGGCATTTAAACCGTGGCTGTTACTAAACAGGGGTCTTTATGGAGCCGATCCACACATCTAAAGCCCATTACAGCTACATCAAAGCAGGATAACAATGACTAATGAACAATAGATATCATGGGAGACTGTGCCAAATCAGTATTCACTGTTGCAGAGATGGTAGCAGAGTGTGTGTGTGTGTGTGTGTGAGTTTTTCTTTGTGGTGAGCATTTACTTCTCCACTGATTCAAGCTTTCATTAATTGCTCTGTGTGTGTGGATCAACAGTACGTATCTCACTGGACCTGTCCACATGCTTCTTATTTCTATGTGTGTGTTGTATTAATTTTTATATCTATGACATTAAGATTAACCACGCCACACACTCCTAAAGGGAGAATCCTTATGCGAACACTGCTGTAATAATTAATGTGCAGGTAGGAGTGGGTGTTTATCGTATCGTTTTTATCATGAAAAATTTCTTATAAGAATTTTGATTTATTGCTGCCTCAATAAATTCCGCTGAACAATATTAAATAAAAAATAAATTACAGTGCTATCGGAAATGTCTTTTTACTATTTTTTTCACAGATTGTTCCACGAGCGCATTGATAAATATCGATAAATTCAAAAGTAGGACTAAATGCAGTTCCTGCGTGACATAAACCACGCTTCCTTAAATAAGTGACATGTCATAAAAAAGCATATTCCAAAGGGAACGTTCTTCCAAGAACAATATTTATTTGTGTGGTACAGTTACCTAAAAGAAGAAGATATTTTGAATCGTTATCACGATACTCCCTCAAAATATCACGATAAAATTCCAAGTCCATATCGCCGGCCCCTGTGTTCAGCTTTAGTACTTGCTCACCAGCCTCTTCCCCTCTGCGTCAGCGCTGTGGATGTGAAAGAGCGCAGAAGTATTCGGAAGGTTTCGCTGTGAAGTGTCGAACGGAGAAGGTGGAAGTGGAGCCGGTAATCCCATAATGGCAGGTACACGATGACACGGGGGAACCTGTGTAATCCTCTTTTGGATGCAGCTATCATTGTCCATATCCCTGCCACTTTCCCTACTAATCCCAAACCCCACCCGACACCCCCGCTCGTCCCCCCGCCCCTCTGACACAGCTCTCGTAAAAACACAGTTGCACAGATAATTTAGAGGAAAACAGGGCTTTTGCAAAATTCACGACATGCCTTGCGCCTAAAAACAAATAAGAAGATGAATCACAAACATCTATTTGACTGTCCTGATGAGAATTCCTATTTCATAGATAAATACTAGTGGGTTTGGATTAACTCTGTCAACTTGCCTACATTTTATTGCTGTACTAAAGTTACAATAACAAGTAAGTAAACTTTATGATTGTATGTAAAAAAAAAATTTTTTTTTAAAAGGTGTCAAAACCTGATTTTCTGCAGTTGAAGCATCATTTTCAGTTTATAAGCAACTCCTATTCCAGCAGTTTTGTTGAATGGAGTCATAAAGATTTTTTTGGTACTTATGCAATAAATTTCTAAAATAAGCAACCAGCAGAGGAGTTTAGTGACTACATTTTCTGACAAGATATGCCAAAAAGGAAAAGAGAATTAAGCAAACAAAAAACCTGTGAAGGCTTCCTTGCGGACATCCTCGTGAATAAACACAGTTTTGTTCTAAGAAGCAGGCGTGAATAGGAACGCAGCCTCTTGTTGACGTCAAATATAAAATCCTTTCCTTTTCAGGTGTATAGATTTTTTTTAGACACAAGTAAAGGACGGCAGTCTCGCCGTAGCAACAAATTTCAGCCTCATCACTCGGTGCCTGTTCTCTTATAACCCCCAACAGACAGAAAGCTGATAATAGATGTGACGCTAATTGTCCCGTACATGTGGCTGAAAGGAAACGCCTGTTAGGGATTATTATGACAGCTGGACCACAAATGTAATAAAACCTTTTGTTTTATGTATTTTCTTATGTATATAAATTGTTGTTGTTTTTGTAGAAATATGCAGCATGTGCTGAAAGCTGTTTGAATGTGTTGCTCCATTTCAGAGAACAGACTTAAACTTGTTCAAATAAGGAAGTCGACACAGAAAGGCTAAAATATGCACAACACACAGTTACTAATAACAGCAAGTTGAAAGCATAAACGCCACATGGATGCAGAATCAGAGACGAATAGGAACCAGACAGTTGGACACGGCAGATCAAGTAACTATTATAAACTATAAAAGAGTTTTAAAGTGGATTTTTTTTTTTTTTTTTAAGAAGCTGTAGTACCGTTTCTTAAATTTCTGTAATACAGTAACCATACCTAGTTCTCACACTATGTTTACCAGGTCTTCTGGTTCTGGTTCTGGTTCTGCTCTGTGTTCCCAGAACCAGGGCCTGGTTCTGGTTCTGGTCAGCTTCCATGCTCCACAAATCTGGAACAAACTTCCAGAAAAACTGCAAAACTGAAAACCCGCCTGTTTAAAGTTGCTTTTGTCGCTGAAATGTGCCCTACAAACAAACCTGACTTTAAAAATCAGGATATATGAATTAAAGATCAAGAGCAAAGGGTTACAGTAAATTACACGCACTGGTGTGTGTCTATAGCTTCTCTCAAAATCCCATTAAATCTCATTTCAATCATTTTCAGACTCATTCCAATTCACCCTCTTTTACTCCAAATGCTAACAAATGCAGGACTGTTTAAGGACCTCTGGTGGAAAGCATCCTTTTTCTTCTTTTTTTTTTTTTTTTTTTTGGTATTATTCATCTAATAATCTCATCCTCGGTGCAACTCTGCCTCCGCGCTGACCACCAAGCCTCCAGGCCACGGCTCTGCTGACCCCTCACCCCTGACCCTCTCAGCTGGTCAAACTCTAACCCTGGGACAGATGGATAACGGACTCTTTGCTTTATCTCCTCCTGAACACACTCTTCCACCCTGCCCTCGCCGCAGCCTTTCATTTCACCTCTCGCTGCCCTCCTCTTTCTGTCTCTTCGTCCTCCCTCTCCCACTCCTGATTACCTAAACTAACAGATCCACTCGTGTCCTAACCCCTCTGTTACACACTCCACTTTCAGTTTTTACTCTCCAGCCGACTCGTCTCACCTGTTCGGTCGCTCTCATGTCGCCGCTCTATTCACATGTTTACACTTTCTCTTTTCTCTGTGTCCGTAAGCCGTCTTCCACCGAGCGTTTCCTTTCCAACTTTCCCGTTAGACACCTTCGACATTTTGTGCATGTCAGGCGTGCCATTCAGAAAAGTGTTTTTCGCCATTTTGCCAAATCAAAGCAACAAACTCAGTGCCGTTTCATTTTTAAGCAGGGCTTAATTGTGACATGGAGTAAGGGAGGCCAAAAAGGTTTTCATAACTTTTTTACAAACAAAAATCTTAAAAACTTCACTGAAAAAAAAAGAGAGAGTGCAGCTATAACTTTAAAGAAATTCCTTCAATTGGGCCAAAGTAAGTGAATGAAGGTCATGGAAGTTACTATGTATATGTTTGTTTGCCTTTACAACTTCATAAATTTACTTAGATAAACTTAATTCGAATACTTTTGACCTATTAGCTCTTTGTTTTTAAGCTTTGAGTTTTACAAAGCTCCAACTTAGTGTACATCTGTATTAAGGATTTTTAATCTTATACCCTGATCTGATGGGAAGAGAATGGCAAAACTACAAACCTACAACATCCATCAACCTAACGGGTTTGCTGAATGTGGAACCCTGTATGGCAGGGGTGTCAAACTCCAGTCCTGGAGGGCCGCTGTCCTGCAACCTTTAGATGTGCCTCTCCTGCACCACCTGAATAGAATAATTAGGTCATTATGGTTCTGGAGATCTTATCTACATAAGGAGGAGGTCATTAAGCCGTTTCATTCCAGTGTTTTGTACCTGTGGCACATCTAAAAACTGCAGGACAGCGGCCCTTGAGGACTGGACTTTGACACCTGTATGGGGTAATGCAAGTTTTGGTTCCCTACCCTTTTCCTTAAGCAATAGATCGATAGATATCCCTACCCTTTAGAGGAGATGAACCCATAATTGGTCAGTTTAACACATCTGTCGTCAATGGATTAGAGCAAACTAATTGTCCTTTCTTTTTTAAATGGTTTCATCCATTAAAAATTAATGACAAAAATTGACAAAAAATGTTTTCAGCGCAATCACAGGCCTGTTTCTGTTGACGCAACGCAGCCACTGTAAAAAATACACACATCATAAAAATGTGCTGAATTGTTGCTGTTGTCGCAAACGACTCGCCCTCAGACGGTCAGACTCGGAGCTGCGATGTCAGATTTGTTCGAATTCTCACTTGTCTTCGCCGACACCGAACCGGAACACTTCACATTGAGCGAGCGGTTTTTATAAAAGTGCTGGTGCAGCACGACGTTTGGAAAGCAGCAGCTCAGGTGACCAGATATGTGAAGAAGTACCGCACTAGTCTGGCCAAATGAAAGCAAGCAAGAGGCTCTCGCTGCAGTTCGCCACGTGGAAACGGCAAACACGGGGAGGAAGGAGGGTCTTCGTGTGGAGAGAAAAATCCCTGAATGCCCCGTCCCCACACTGAAACAAGGTGGTGCCACCGTCATGCTGTGGGGTCCTTTTTCTCCAGCTGGAAGATAATAACGTGGCGTTAGTATAAAACGGGGCGATTCTGGTCGAAAGCCTCTCTGAGGCTGCAAATGACTTGAGTCTGGGACACAAACATGCAGGAAGAGCAAGAGAAAGGTTTGGTCCGATGCAGATTCCCAGTCTAGACCTAAATCCAGCTTGGAATCGGTATCAAGAGAACTGCTGTTCACAGATGCTTTCCATCTGATCTGACTGAACATTAGCTGTTTTGCAAATAAAAATAGAGAGGAAGAAAAAAGAACATTCGCCTCTGTGCACCTGCAGAACTGTCAGAAACACACACTGTGTGTTCTTATGCTCCACTAATCTGGAACAAAGTTCAAGAAAACTGCAAAACAGCCGAAACACCGAGCTCTTATAAATCAAGGCTAAAAATCCACCTTTGATTCATAACGACTGGAACATTGATCAGTATGTTTGATGTATATTTGCCTGATGATTTTGATTGAATCACCTTGAACTGCCTTGCTGCTGAAAGGAAAGTCAAATAAACTTGACTCGACTCACATGTGTGCAAACAGACACACTTTTCAGATTTTCATTGGTAAAAAGTTGAAAAACGTAGGACCTTTTCTTCCACTTAACAGTTTTGCTCTACAGTGTCTCGGCCCTCAGCCACACAAATATCACAACTTGAGTTTTGTAGATACAACAAAATGCAAAAAACAAAATAAAAACATCCAGGGGTTGTGAATACTTTAGGTGACCGAAAGCTTAAACAGAGCTGGAGGAGATCTGTCATGAAAACGATGTTTGTATGTATTTATTTATTATTCTTTTGCGCTAAAGTCATCTTTTTATCTTTTTTCCTGAAATAATCCCATTTGTGGCGCCACCCATAACAATTAGGCGAAAACGCGATTAATTCACGAGATTTTAACTGTCCAAATACTTTCTTGAGATTATTTTTTTTTTTGTGTGTGTGTGTGTGTGTGTGTGTGTGTGTGTGTGTGTGTGTGTGTGTTATCCTTTTTTTATATATAAGAGCCTGCGCGGCCACCCCACGGTGTTTATGTCCTAAATAATTTTCCAGAAACCTTTTTTCCACTTCCATGTTTTTATCCCCTCTCCTTTCCCCGGACTAATATATGAGGCCATTATAAACATTTATGCAGCCCCAGAAGCTTCCCGTGCCAAAGGGGCTGACGCTCAGGCGGATCGAACCTTTCGATTGATACTGAAACAATTTGCATACTGATTCTCTTTCGGAGCGCACGGATCCATAACAACACCGCTCGGCTATTCAAATGCGCCTGCACCGGGAAGGAACGGAGAGCAGCGCGGACTGCGGCGCAGGGGAGAAAATAGAAATAATAAAAATAATAATAATAAACCTCGGACTTTATCCATGTTATTGCGGGACGGGAGGATTTTTTTTTTTTCTTCTGGAAACCCGCGCGGCGCCGGCAGGGATCTTTTACCGCGGACTGGATTCGGGACGCTCCGGAGGAGGAAGAAGAGGAGGAGGAGGAGAGGATGGAAGCCGCAGCAGGACTAAAAGGAGGAGGAGGAAGAGTGGAAGAAGGAGGAAGATGAGGGGGAATGCGTAAACATACTAAAAAAAAAAGATAGAAATGCGCACAATACGAACTACATTTGCTTTTTTTTGTGTGTGTGATTTTTATTTTATTTTTTCTTTCTTTCTTTGCCTGCATATATGTCGGAATTAAAGTGCTCGCGTGAAAGTGGCGCTGCCGCTCTGCGCGCTGGGAGGATGATGAAGACGCACGACAGGAGTGGGATCCTGCGGTAATAAATAAAAAAACAGAAAGAAAGAAAGAAAGAAAGAAAGAAAGAAAGAAAGAAAGAAAGAAAGAAAGAAAGAAAGAAAGAAAGAAAGAAAGGGAAGGAATCCAGACATTTCAACTGCGGCGCCCCGTTGAGTTGAGAGGAGACGTGGAAAGAAATGTCGGGCGTGGGGGGCTGCAAGCTGTCCGAATCTGACGCACACCGTCCTGATGCGTCTGCGCGCAAAACTTACAACAGCTGCATCGCATTTCAGACCAGAGGTGGAGGAGGAGGTGTGGGGAGGATGGGTGGTGGTGGTGGTGGTGGTCATACTGAAAGAAAAGTGCTTTTATGAAACGCAGCAGAAAAACCTGGAGTCCTTCTGCGGAAAACAATACAAGAAACTCCAACGATTTGCGTCGTTCGGTGCTTTATATCGACCTTCTTTCAATCTAAAGCTGATCTGCTGGGTTTCGAAGCTCGCCGTTTGAGAATAAGATGATTGGAGCTGTTTTGTGTGATTGAATTAAGTAAATGAATAAATAAATCAATCAATGGGAGAGCGCGGCGGTGCGTCGAAAAGAAGGCGACGAAAAGGAAGCAGGTCGTCATCTGTTGGTGGGGAGCAACTCCACCCTGTTGTCGCTGTAAGGGGGAAAAAAGGCACACAGATCAAAATGACGCGATGCAAATATCCTTCCTTAATCTGCTGAGTTGGTTGCAGTCTGGAAAGAATATGGAAAACATTTCTACTTAATTTCAACGGACGGCTTTAGGTACCGGTTTTCGAATTTAGCCGAACCGGGATAACACCTTATATGCGTTTTGTTTGTGTAGGTTTTATTTAATATGAGTAGGAATTATGTCATTTTAACAATTGAAAGAGAATTAAATAAAATGGGTTTTATTTCCCAGCTAATTTTTAAAATCAGAGCAGAGCCGGACCAAAGTTTTTCTGCTACCCTAATCATTGATTGGGGCCCCAATGCTTAAGCCCAGTCACCATGGCACCAATTGATTTTCATCGTCTTGTGTCTATCTATTTAGTTAGCTTCTTCTCTTTTTTTTTTACATCTAGTGTAACAATCAAAGTGACTACATCACAAAGTGCTACTTGCTTGATGTCTATGTTAATCACTTCACATATTTTTTTGTAAATGGCAGCAGAGGAAATGTCTTCTTTGTTCCATCTGGTTTTTGTGCCTGTTGAGGCATCTCAGCTTTTTCTTGAACAATCAGAGGTCAACTCGATTGGCCGTGTTTGCCAGCAAACACTGACATTTTCTCATTAATTCCTGGATTTGTTTGCAGCATAATGCACATGAAATGTGGTTTCAGCATAAACACTAACAGTCAGTATTAATTCTGACTGTTAGCATAACCCCCAAACTATGATGAAAAACATCTGCATGACTGCAACTTTTAAACATTTTTACGGAATCAAAGTGTTAAATTAAAATAATAATAATAATAATAATAATAATAATAATCGGCTTTGGTCTTAATACAAACGTTTCAAAGTGGATTCAAAAGTAAAATCATTCTTGATAAACATCACAGCAAAGTTCAGGTTTTCACGTCAGCATTTTGTGTGACAAGTCAAGAGCTCTCTGGGGCCCCCTGCTGGCCTGGGGGACCACAGGTAGCAGTATAGATTGTTTATGCCTTGGGCTGGCTCTGTTGCAAAAAATTAAATACAACAAAACAGTAAACAAAGATATTGACTGGTGATTGAGGCAGCTAACTAAACTAAAATAAAACCTACATATATATATATAATTTACCCCAGCAATGTGGCGGCTGGCTGACATTTGCCCTGACAACCACAGATGTGTTGCTTACCTGCAATGTCTGCTTCAAGGTCAAGAAGCTCTGCTCTCCTTCACTTTTGGTTTTAGCATTAGCGGTGGCTGAAGCCGGGAAACAAACGTAAAGTCTTGGTTGCGCTGCAGCCTTCTGGGCTACAAGTCTTGTAAAAGCTCCTAACTTTCAGCTGTGCTATATTATCATTCATAAAGTTCTCATTTGGAACATGTTGGGTTAAATTCAAAGGAAAGTAACTGGAAAGGAATTATTTCCAGATTAATTTAGCCAATGCTGTTATAATTATCGAACGTCATACATACAAATAAATATGCTTGACTCACTTTTTTTATTATTACTCTCCAAAATTAGTTTTTTGTAGTGTAAGTCAGTTAAAGTTGCTGCCATTAAAAAGTAGGGTGAAGAAAAATGACAAATAGTTCAGCAATAGATGGCAGGAAAAAAAATCTAGTAAACAAGTAAAGACCCCGTTTTTCGCCGTGCACCTGCTGAACTACATCTCGGCTTGTTTGCGTTTTGAACTCGGCTGCAGACGGGGGGCCTGCTGCCTATCGTTGACACGGTTCTGTTGCCATAATTGGAGACTCGCGGAAGTTACGCGGAGTAATTGGGCGGCATATGGGCGCCTTTTAATGTAAAGTGATGCCTTATTAATCGCACATGACCGCGCGACTCAGAGCAAGTGACGCGGAATAACCGCGGGAGAAAAGGCAGTTGATCTGCCCTTGAGCAAGGCAGCAGGTCGGGCATCTGCTGCTCCCCCATGATGGCATTTTGATCAATTAAGGAGGAGGGGTGGATGCTGATAATAATAATAATAATAATAATAATAATAATAATAATAATAATAATAATAATAATAATAATAATAATAAT